>LIHB01000167.1:0-16305 GCA_001297265.1 Mycosphaerella arachidis
AATATTAGGCTTATCTTACTAATTTAAATAAGCTATTGTATAGTTATATACGTCTATTATGTAGTAAGATATAAAGGTAAGAAGAATAGCTAAGAAAACGCGTCGCGTACCTAATGTACGACCGTACGCGACGCGTACATAACTTCTATTACCCCGTAAAGGGCTATAAGAGCCTCTACCCGTACGTCCTCTCTCGTAAACCGCGGATTCCTTCGAAACTTATCCTTTACTATATCCGCTACCGTCTTAACGACCGAGAAGTCTAGCGAGATACGGTAATTAATATAATAAGAAATACCGTTCTTCTCCTTAAATTCCGTAGTCTTTTTCGAGACGTATAATCCGTTAACGTCTTCTTCGATAATAGATCCGGGACGTCTCTTAAAAATCGGAAGAATAATTAGTATAAGATACTCGTTAATATACTATTTAGTAGACATTTTCCCGTTTAAATTTCGCGGTTTATACTCGTAGAATTTAAAGAAGTCGTAGCCGGCTATAACGAAGAAATATACGTCTTTCGATTTTTCGTCGTTTTACGGTATAGGATCTCTTTTCGGGCCTTTCTTCTTATCTTATCGAGTCTTGTTTATTCCCTTTAGATGTTTAGCTATTCGGCGAATATATTCTACTTTATTACGAGTCCCTTTACGATAATAGATTATAATGTTAATTCTCTTCGTAGCCTTATCTAAAATACAATTCGTCCGTAAAGAGTATATCGCGATAGTCTTCTTTTTTCGGGCGTATATTAAGTTGTTCTTTTGCGAATTTAACTCTATCGGCGGCGAGTTCTTCGTCGAGTTCTTCCTCCGTACGCGCGACGTACTTCTTTATATCTTCGTCCTCTTTTAAACGTCGCCGTAAAGTCCTTTCCGGAACGTCTAGTAGATTCGCTTCGTAACGTAGAGAGCCGGAATCGAGGTTGTGTCCTTTGTAGTCGTTTTCTTCGATAACGGCGGCGGCGTCCTTTACTTTCTCGGGATTTAATCGTTTATCGGGGTCGCCGCGAAAGCCTCCACGCGGGTCCTCGCCTTACGGGTACGTACGTCGTTCTTTAAAGGAAAAAATTCGAGAGGCTTACGATCTATTCGAAAGGCCTAAAGCGGCGGCGACGGTTTCGAGTTATTGCGGTTCGTCGTATCGGCCGTCGCGTTTTAAAAACTCGAGCATCTTCTTCGCGCCTCGTACTTCGCCCTTCTTAGGGGTATCTGCTTGTCGAGGCATCGTTATTGTCTAAAATACGAGACAAAAGAGACGAAGAAACAAGATTGCGACGAGGCTGCGGAGGCGATCGGCAGTAGGGGCTAGTTGCAGTTTTAGTGGCCACAGGTTGCCAGAGTCTCCATTACCTGTGTTATAGGCCTGTAAAAAAGTGATCAATGCGTGGCAAAGGCAGCCCCTCTGCCGGCATGATTCATTGTTAACTTGCTGCTAGCCGCCGTGTCTGCATACGCGATATACCCGTGGTCATCGTGAGAGAAACAACATGGTCACGCCACGCTGGATGGTCGTCTATGCGGGTGTGAGGATGTGTTCAGGAGGAGAAGAATCGAGGCTCGTTGCGCTATTGTTGCAAGCAGGGACATTCGGCAACTCGGGCCGAGTCCGCAACGGCATTGACCATCAGATTCTTTCTGCCTCCGCTGACATCGTGCCTCCACGGTTGTTTGTTGGCCCGTCACGGATCAAAGAGCCCTGAACCCGTGAGCACGGGCACTGGACGTCGCTACCGGATTGCATATGGACCTCGTGCGAAGTGCTACCAAATAGATGGCCGCACTTACTATACACAGAAGCCTTCTCGGCGTGAGACACTGGCGACCAGGTTTGACTACAGCGCTGTGGCCTATGAAGACAGGTACCGCCTACTATGGTCGCCGCAGGAGCGCGCTCGATCAAAGACTACGCGGCACTATGAGGACCATCTCGACAGGACGCTTTCAGTTTGCACGCTCCTCAACAACCAATGCTCCCAAGCTGCCTCCTTTCGAGTTGAGCCGGAGGTCTGTAGCGGACGAAAGGCTGCCTCTTTCTCCAATAGCTCTTCAAATGGCGCAAGACATCCGCTCAGGATCAGTTGACCCATTCAAAACGCTTGCCGAAATGCTTACTCGGGATCAAGCCAGTCGGGATATCGTCCGTGTGTGTTTGCTGGGTGCAAAGGACCTCCTGTTCACCAAAGGAACGCGTAGGGAACGCAAGGAGTGGGTTCGAGCACTGAAACCTCCATTCGCTGCTAGCGTGTTGCGGCATATTTTGTCTCTTAACGATGTCTGGTATTCGATATTGAAGGACGACGCGGCTACTTGGGCGCTCTGCTATTTTGCAATTGCCGAGGGCCTTGAGGACACCATCTTACAATGGATTGCAGTGGACGTTGAGTTGATAGGCGACGGTAGGGACGAGCTGCTAGGTGATCAATGGCGCGGTGCTTTATATTACGACAGCTAATTACAGCTTACTCCTTGCTCGAAGAGGGCCATAGTCTCGATGCTGCGCTGACAAGCTTTTTCCGAACTTACGATCTGAGAAGCGAGCAACGCCAAGGCGGGTCAGGAACTCTAGTGTTCACGAGCCTCTTCCCGGCGACGATAGAGTTGGGCAGGTTGTTTCAGACCGGCATATGGTTCAACACAAGTCCGAAACTGTTTGAACGTTTTCAAACTTTCAATGCTTCCCTTGGGTTGTCTGCCAAGAGGATGAGGAACGAGGAAGAATGGCTCAAGTGTATATGGAGTATTGCATCTTTGCCACTCTATCACCCCTCACAGCCGGACGCGAGGCGTGCTCTCGAATATCTGCAATTGATGAAGCGGCAAGATAGAGCACTGCCGGTTGCGGAATCCGACAAAGTCGCTCTAAGAAGATTCATGGTGCGGATGAAAGCAGTAGCTTCCGCCAACAACGAGCACGAAAGCGCTTCCTGGGTCAGTGAAGAATTCCATCGAGTCTTCGCGGATGCTATAACATCACCGAAGGGATATCAACAATTCATTGGGCGCTTCGACAAGAGGGACATTCGCCAAAAAAATTCGTAAGTGCATCTCCTAAAACGACCTCCGGAAAGGCAAAGGTCAAGTATCAAAAACTGTACATGGCGATTGCGTGGGCCAGACTCATTTGACGAGCCTATGGTCCGCGGGATGATTAGAAGGTTGCATGTACAGATTGTGGAAGTTTAGGGAAACATATTTTATTAATACATAACCAAGAGCGTGTTCGGTGGTGTGTGGCAACGACAGGGCAGGTTTCTTGGCATCTCGGGCCGCGCTCTGCAACAACAGCACCTTGACACTTGACAGCAAGTCCTTCACTGAAAACATCCTCATGCGAGATCTGTCTAAGCAGCCACGGACGGTTTCATCGAACATTGAGCTAGAACAGCACCGTCGCTTGCACACCGATGTCGTGGCTACTCACGTATGGTCGTCTCACTTCTACAGACGGCGTTTCTGCGCATGTGGCCACCGCAACAATGTTTGCGTGCAAGATGTTACTCTGGACTCCTGAACTCTTACTCTTCATCGAGCAGTCTGCATCCACGCGTCTACAATCCGGATTGTGCTTGGTCTGCCTATCACTAGGGTCGGCTTCCAGCAAGGACTCTCACTACCGGCATATTTCCCAGAAAGTTGGAACGGCGACTACTGTTTAAAAACCGGCTTCCACTGTCTGCTGGAGCGCTCGCCCTGAGTAAGGATCTCGAAGAAGGGCGAATCGATCCCGTCAAAAAGCTTCGCCAGATGATAGCACAGGAAGAGCGCGATGTAGGCTTGATTCGGGTCTGCTTGATAAACGCCAATGATCGTTTGGTGAAAATTGTTGCGGGAGTAAGCAACGCAAGGAGCTGTTCCGCTCATTGGATCCACCCCTTGCTAGCACTATCTTAGAATACCTGTGGTCCCACAACCATTCTTGGGCATGACTTTGAAGCTGCCGCGGGGCTCTGTTACTTTGCTGTGGCCGAGGGTCTGAGGAATCATATACTCGCATCTATCCCTGGACCTGCCTGAGCATGCCGGGCCGATCTCATCCAACGCATGGCGTGGGTCGCTACTTCGGCACTTATGCAGTGCTCATATCTACCACGCAGAAGCGTACAGCCTGGACTCTGCCCTCATCTGCTTCTTCCGCGCCGATGAGCTGAAGCATGGACGCGCAGATGAGGAGCAGTACCAGGGCTCAAAGTTTCTGAACAGATTTTCAGCTGCCTCATATCTTTGCAGTATGCTCAAGACAGGCATATGGTACCGCACAGATGCCGAACTTTTTGCAAGGTTTGTTCATGTGAACGCCACCATACATGCGTTCAAAAGCTTGCGACGCGGCAGAAAATGGAGTGATGCTTTGTCATGTGCAGAAATCCTACTCTACCACCCGATCAAGCCCGATGCTAGCCCTTTCATTGGACTTCTCCAGTCGCAAGGAGATCCACAAACAAGAATCCCAGAAGACAATCGCCTTAGCGACCCATTGCAATCGACCATGACGCGGGCGAAACACGTTGCGCAAGCCAATGGTGAGCTTGACCAGGTTGCTCTTATGTTAGCGAGGAATATCGGAGGCTTTGTGGGACGGATGTTCCCGAGGCGAAAGACTATCAACGAATAGTTCGTCTCTCTTGAAAGCGATCTGACAAGCGGACTCGCAATGCTGTATCCAGTGCCGAGCCTGTGGTTACTCGAGGGTCATAAAGAAAAGCTTGCTGAGGATGCTCTGTTGGTTGGCACGGGCGTGCAGTGAGCAAGTACTGTATGCTGGGAGTCTGGTCTGACCTTTCCTCTCATGTCGCGACCACCTTGGACACTGCGAACTGTCAATTCTCCAAAGCACAAGCCAGGGTTGTAGGATTCAGGCTGGCGATAGACTGCTGCTGGCGGGCACGATTGTCTCAACAGACCATGCGGTCCTCAATAGAGATGGCCCAGCTTTAGTGACGCGATTCAGGCTCCACTACAAACAAACGTCTCTGCGCCCGAAGATGAGATCACCGGGTTCTCCGCATCTCGCTCTGTCAAGCGGCCAAAGTTCAGCGATCTGAAAATGTACGTTGCGCGCTTTGACGTATATTCGCGTGCAGACCTGGAAGGCTGGCGTCTGCTTACTCGCGCTCCAGCACCTGGCTACGTGCCACCAAATCATCAGCATGTTGGATGGGCGAGTCTGAGGCAGGGGAGCGAAGTAATCACGAACCATCCTGGCAGCCACAAGTCATTGAGGTAGGAGTGCGTGGTCCGGCAAGCAGACTCGAGGATGGCAGCTTCTACGAGAATATGGATGTCCTGTGCGAAGACTCTTGGTCACGAACTGGTGTGTGTCCTTTGACATAGGAGACATCGAAGCTACGCTACCTTGTCGATATGAGAGTAAGGCTGCTTGGCTGCATCGTCTCCACAGCTCACCGCGAGCTCTCTTAGCGCCAAATCGTTTCTTGACCACGCGGGACTTGCACTGGACCACGTGGCACTGGCTCGAGCTATGTCGGGCTGCACTCACTCAATATACGACAGCGGCAGTGAAAGGAGGGCTGCGATGCATTTCTCAATGACCAAGGGTTCGTGCCTGCGAGACAAAGGACTTTCCCGGCAGCTGATTGTCTTTGAAGCAGAGTCTGACTGCACACGGCGTGCCATTCGAAGCCCTGGCCATACTGCCGGAACAGCGTGATCACGACTGACGCCAAGTGGAGAAGTGTGCAACGAAAGCCAACGCTCTCGGAGCCGACTGTGACAAGATACAAAACACTGTGTGCCGTCAAACCGAACACCAACACCGTGCTTGCGCTGGACGAAGAGCGTGCAAGCCGGAGGGTTGTGATCTTGCCTTGCTGCTTCGAGACCTTGACAAGAAGAGTCCTTGTTGTCGTCCCGCTGGTGCCGTGAATTGCGGAGTCAGCATGCTGGCTGCGAGGGTTTAGCTACTAGGCGGTCAGAGAGTCTTCCCGGCCTCCCGAGCAGCATAACCTAGTCGTTGATCTACTGCACGAACACATCCACACCAGATCCTTCGAGCCTTTATTATGAGGCTCATCTATGCCGTGTTCGTGAGTGTGATCTGCGACTTTCTTCTTCCATCGTATCTCAGCGAAGCACTCAACATACTCTCCTCGGGGAATCTGTCGTTGTGATCCATCCGATAGATAAAACATAATGCAAGCTGTATCTGACCTGTACGACCAGCACATACTTCACGGCAGGGTTGTGTGCGGTGAGATTCGATCAACTCTCAGGGATTGCCATCTGTATCTTCGAGCAAACCAAAACAACTTTCATGGCACATACTCAACTATTGCAGTTTCGAGCATCTCCCTAGCACAATCGGCTGTCGCCGCCAGAGCACATATTTCAATCGCAGCTGCCATGATGGCGCAACACCGATTTTACTTGCACGATAGCGGCATCTTGACACTTCTTTCACAATGGCCTTCAAACTTGACCTGGAGAAACCGACGTCGAACGACCTGTTCGTCGAGGAGCTTCCTCAACTCGACCGAGTCGAGAACTTATCCCAGGTTAGCAGCAGCAAGCCTGTGTCTGCAGACTATGCTGGCGCACACGCGAAGACGGACCCGGAAGAGATCAAACTTGTTCGCAAGCTGGACACATGGATCACGCCAACGCTGTTCTCGATGTTCTTCCTGAACTACCTGGTACGTGTTATGGTCATATCAAGCAACAGCAATGCTGACCGGGTCATTTCTAAAGGACCGTAATGCCATCGCCTTGGCGCCACTCGACGGCATCAAAGAGGAGCTCAACCTTGACGGCAGTGAATTTCAGACCTGCGTTTCGATTCTCTATGTCGGCTACTTGCTCGGTCAAGTACCCAGCAACATGATTATTACCCGCGTGAGACCATCACTGTATGTGCCGGGATGTATGGCTGCTTGGGCTGTTGTCAGTACCCTCACTTGTGTTGCGAACGACTTCAAAGGTCTGGTGCTTTGCAGATTTTTCCTCGGGATCACTGAGGCACCCTTCATCCCAGCGGCAATGTACCTTCTCTCGGTCTTCTACACCCGTAAAGAGCTAGCTATGAGGATATCCTTCCTCCTCTGCGGCAGTGTGCTGTCAACAGCATTCGCTGGTCTCATCGCGCTCGGCATCTTCCAGCTAGGCGGCCATTCTGGGCTTACGGGTTGGCGTTGGTATGTGTGCTCTTGCTGTCGAGTACTGGTGACGCTAACACATCTGCAGGATGTTCCTCATCCAAGGTGTGATCACATTTGCCGTAGCAATCGGTTCTTTCTTCACACTGCCAGACGAGCCATTGAAGACGAGATGTCTGACCCCGGAACAACGCACGCTTGCTCACAACAGGATCCTTGACGACACAGTTGAAGCACAAGCAAGCACTACCACATGGAAGGGCCTCAAAGACGCTGCTAAAGACCCTAGGTTATGGGTCTTCACGATGGCACTTCACGCTGAGCGAGTCACATTGAGCTTCAAGGTAAGCTGGAGCAAAATGCCCTTCTGGTATGGCGATGACTGACCGCAGATCAGAACTTCCTGCCGCAAGTCATTGAGACTTTGGGTTGTGATCGCACCATCACCCTAGCATTGACTTGTCCGCCATACTTGGTCGCTGTGTTCGTGATGGTCGGCTCATCCTGGAGCTCTGGCCACTTCAACGAGCGCACTTGGCATATCTTTGTTGGCAAATCGGTCGCAGCAATCGGCTTCGTGATTGCAGCAGCGACGATGAACCTGGGAGCTCGATACTTCGCCATCATGCTATTTGTCGGCTCCATAAATGCTGTGGATGGCATTCTTCTCGGATGGGTGAGCAGATACGCCCAGTTTGCTAGCACGACGAGTGATACTGACCTGTCACAGATTGCTGTGACGTGTGGCCAGACCAAGGAGAAGAAGGCATCAGCGATAGCTCTTGCCAACGCCATCGGCACAGCCGCAATGGTCTGGAGCCCGTATTTGTATACCGACAAGCCCCGATATGTCAAGCCAATGATTACGAACGCATGCCTCTCGCTCTTCGTGGCGTCTTGTGCTCTGGTCTTGCAGTGGATGCTCAAGCGGGCGAACAAAAAGTTGCGAGAGCAGAATGCTGAAGCGTCTCTGTTCTATGCTTACTAGAAACAAGAGCGTTGTTCAGATACAGTTTATGAATGGTTATGATGATCAGGTCTCGAAACAACACTCTTCCGGAGCATTGCAGACGTGAAACTGACTCGTGGCATGGTATCCAAAGCGCAGCTTGGATGCGTAACATTACCAGCCACCCTGCCACCGAATCAACCATGCATTGAGCTGATCGAGAGGATGCACGACGAGGTCAGTGGTGAAGACGTCGGCCTACCGGCCCATTTGGAATTGGTTCTCTTCTACAGGAAGGGAGTGCTAGAGCCAAGTGAGGAGAGGGTCAGAACGATTATGAATGGAGGAGAGACAGTCTATGCTAAAGTGTGTATCGACTTGAGAGGGGTAAATGAGGGATGAAAGGGTGCTGACAGTGCATAGGTATCTGATGATGATGATGATGGATTCGAGGGCTTTATTGAGTGAGGATTGTGGCATTGGAAAATGGTGTCTACATGAGCCATCTGTATTGAGAGGAGGGGGGAAAGTGAGGCATCATCATTCACACAAACACACTAATCCTTGTCACAAAACCGCCTAGATCCCGCCACAGGATCCTGAGCCACATCGCATGCTACACTTTCTCGGCCATCAGACCAACGTCCTCACCAACCTTTACCGTCAGCTTCGTCATGCACCATGACTACCGAGGCTTCCAACCCGACACTTCTTACATTGCCGAAGGAGCTCAGAGAAATCATCTACAAGTCCATCATCATCTCCTCCTCACCAGCCGACGCGAAGCTTTTACTAACGACTCCAGCTTCACCTTCTCCTCAGTCGCTGGCCGCTCACACTTCCGCAGCCATGACAACACCCCCAGCCATGTGTAATGCCGGGCTTCTTCTGACCTGCCGCCAACTCCACGCCGAAACCATCACCATGTACTACCGAGACCTCTATCTTCTCCACCACCCCGGGCGGCATCATGTGGTACGCGGAACTGCCGGCCAAGTACCGCGAGCTTGTGCGTGAGTGAGGTCCGCGTCTGGACGGATCGACTGGGAGCGGGAGAATGGCTTTTGCAGGGCGCGGAACGTGGAACGCCTAGGACATGGGATCTGTGCGCTTACTCATGGCCTCACAAGGGGAGACTTGCTCAAGACGTTCTTCGACGATGGCAAGCCCTCGCTGGAGGTGATCGCAGACTACGAGACAGCGATAAGTGGTGGTGGGTCATGCCGTACTGCGATGAAGGAGCATATGCGGCTAGGTGAGCATTGGGGGATAGTCGCTGCGAGCAGGGAGGGGTTGAAGTGGATAGGTGTGACTGCCGGATTGCTCTCGCATTAAGCAGGCCGCCTTTGCGCCGTGGAAGCGATGTCAGGTCCTCGCTATGTAACCATGGATCATCAAGTAGCTCCTTCGCTGTTCTACGGTCTTCCGGTCGCCACTGAAGCATGCTCCGTCCCATTCTCAGAAATGCTTCCTTCTCCTTGCCCTCCAACGATGTCTCACGTTCATCCAGGCTGGTTTCTGGTATCGCTATGTCTGCAATGGAGTGACCTGTACAAATTTAGATGCAGTGTCCCGCCAGAAACAGGTTCTTCCTGCATCACATCAAATAAACGACACACCACCAGAACTCCTCCTCCTCCCTAAGAAAACCACAACGGCGGACCAAGACCTCCTTCCAATTCCACACACTTCCACTTCCAATCACAGCCTCCGCACAACAAACTCGCCGATCATCATGGGTGATGATTAAGATCATTGGCGAAACGAAAGGCGTATCTTGTACCTCGCAAGGTCTATCTGTCTGTCTGTCAGTCAGTCAGTCCTACACACCAGCATCTTCGACGGCGGCAGGGGGACAGAAAGGCACGACCAAGATAGACGAGGGAGTCCTTCGCCCATCCGGTGAAAGAGGACCTTTTGCGCCCCCTCGCCCTTGGGTACGCGTCCTGCTGGCGACAGCTCGAGCACTGATACTGCTCGATCGCGGTGTTAAGGGGTACCTCTTAGCGTGGTGTCGACTAAGGGGCGGCGGGTGAAGCTTTATACCATTTCAGCGTGTGTAGGTGATTCTTCCTGTGATCTATTCTTTCTCTCTCTTTACCAGCATTCAGTTCAGTTTCCCCTTGGTCGATCAAGTCAGTGAGTGCTTGGAAAGGCAAATGAAAGTGCTCAATTTTGGTGACGCGGCATTTTTGTCCTTGTCTAATATACATTGAAATTCCTCACTCAACTGTACGTCCGTAACGTCGCCTCAGCAGCTAGTGGTATAGCACACACACACACACACTCACACACCACACAAGCAGTGCGCAAACTGGAGGCAAAGGGGTATTAGAAACACGAACGCAACAGTCCAAAGATCAATCTTTCCTCCTTATCGCTCTCGAAAAGCGCCTGTTCTAATCCCAATTCAAGTCCGCATTCCTGTCATGCCGTGCCTCGTGTCTGTTCCGCTCACTTTCCCGATAACCGCCTGTTAGGTCTATGAGAACAAGCAAAAGGAAGGGTGTCGTTGCTGTACGTGATGTGTCGCGTCGAAGTCGAATTGTGTATGTCGATAATGTATCATTGAAGAGAAGTGTGGTCGTGCTCCTGCATCAAGAGTAGTGTTACAACACAGGAACCCCGGTCATGCTGTGGTTGTGTGAGTGTCGGGGAAGTCGTGCGAGCAAATGAAGGGTGGCGTGCTTCTCCTAGAAGCAGTTCAGACCGCTCTTCTTCTTCTTCTTGCCGGCGTTGAGCTCTTGCATGCGCTGCTCAAGTGCTTGCCGGGCTCGTTCAGCGCGGACCCGCATCTCACGCTCTTCCTCGACAGCCTGCAGACTGGCACGAGAGCTGCTGCGCTCCTTGCGCAGACCGACAAGTTCGTCTTCGAGGCTGTTGCACTTCTTGCGCCAATTGTCCATCTCAGACTTGGTGCGATTTGCTGAAGTCTCCAGATCTACCAGTGCTTCCTCGAGAGTGGCAGTCAGCTGCTTCTCTGCGAACAGATGCTTCTCGATCGTTCGGATTCTCGACTCTTGCTCTTCCACCAGCTTCGCCATTTCAGGATCTGGCTGGTGAGAAGTGTGGCGGGAAGTGGGTGGCGAACCATTTGTTGGTGTCGGAGAGGTGACACGCTCGAAGCCGTTGGAAGCGGGTCCGGTGAGTGGCGATCCGGGGACTGGAGGAAGTGGGATGGAAGGCGGTGGTGTGGGCAATGCTGTAGTGCCAGATTTGCGGTTGCCTGCAGCCGGGTTACCAGTCCCCGCGGCTGCCCGTACGCCGGCTGCGTCGGGTGACAATGAGTCGCGGTTGTAGTTGGATGAGTTGTTAGATGCCAGCGACATGTGCTTGTATGCATTGAGTTGTTGCTGTGGAAGGTCAGCATAGGCCTCCAACAGCTGCCTTTGATGTTCCCAACTCACTTCAAGTTGTTGAGCTCTCGCCTTTTGCTCCTCAAGCTCTCTCTCCAACTCCATGCGAGCTTGCACAGTTTCGGACTGCATTGTCGACAATCGCTTGTTGGTCGCTTGATGCGAGTCGTAGGTCGAGTTGAGCTGCTCTTCCAGCTGTTCAACCAGCGCGGACGCTTTGTTGTACTTGTCTGTCATCTTCTCAAGGTTGGTGGCCTTCTCCTCACTGACCGCCTTGAGCTGATTCATTTCGCTCTCCAGCCCCACAGAGCGGTTGATGGCGCTCTGAAGCTCCTCTTGCACCTCCTTGAGCTCTTTCGTGGTCTTGAGATGTCTGCTGTGCAAATCTTTACCTTCGTCCACTAGGCCCCTAATCTGGTCGTGCAATTGGGACGAGTCTGTCTTGTAGCCAAGAGCTGAGGATGCATCGTCGAGGAGGCCCTTTATCTCGCCATGTGCTGCTGCTAGCTCCTTCTGCATGTCATTTGTGATCTGCTCATGCTGCTCCTCAAGCGCCGCGTATCTTGCCTGCTGCTCCTCCATCTCCTTAGTATGGGAAGCCTGCAAAGATTCGAGACTTTCTTGGTGGATAGTGATAGCCGACTTGTGCACCTGGAGTTGGTTCTCAAGGTTCTTGACCAGGTCTTTGTGAGTGTCAAGCTCCTTTTGCGTCAACTCGAGAGAGGATGAGTCGTCGTCAACCTGTTCAAGAATGTTCGCATATGCTTTTTGCAGCTGCTCAAGCCTGCGAACACGCTCATCAGCGATCTTGCGATGCTCTGTGACTTGTGTTGTGAGCGTCTCCACAATCTCTCTGTGCTTAGCACGTTCCTGCTCGAGCAGCTCGGCCTCGCTGATCTCGTCGCCGCTTGGAGCTCGTGCGTTGGCGTCCTTCTCGGCATTTCGCAGCGATTCCTGCAGATCGGTGATGGTGTTGAGGAGATTTGCCTGAGATGCGGTCATGGTGTCCATGGCATCCCTGTGCTTGCTCTCCCAAGAAGTGAGCTCCTCTTTAAGCTTAATCACCTCGTCATTCTGTACCAGTCGCGATAGGCGATTCTCAGTGCCGCTCGTTGCCTGTCTGCTCTGGAACTGTGGCTCCTTAGACATCTCGACCATCGGGGTCGTCGGGAAGTTGCCAGGCATCTCCGAGTGCAAGCGCTCATCGACTGGCGTTGGTAGATGGTTGGATGGCAGCATCTGCTGATGCTCGGCAAGTGTAGTCTTGAGCTTGTCGACTTCGTCCTGTAGCTCCTTCTCACGCGCAGCATTCTGCTCGTGCAAGCTCCTGATCTGGTTCTCGCTCTCCATAAGCTGATCTCGCAGTTGGCCGATAACTGTAAAGTCAACAGCAGACGCAGACGCTGCCGCCATTGTCGACCGCTCGCGAGTAAGGCCAGCGATGAGCTGTTGCTTGTTCTCCATCTCCTTCTTAAGGGTAACGAGTTCAGCCTCCAGAGATGTGACCCGTTCCGAACGTGCATGTAGTTCCGTCATTACCAGATTCAAGTGCTGTTCAAAGCTCTGTCGGATGTCTGCCTGATCTTCGAAATTGTTCAGCACCATTGTCTTCATGGACACGTAGGACCTCGAAGCGCGATCGCTGTTTGAGCCTAAAAGTTCGTCAGATCTACGGCGCCAGGCGTGCTTGGGCTGGAAGCTAGGCGAGGCAGGGACTGTGGGCGAGGCCGAGCGGTTGGCATGTTGCTGTTGTACCTCCCTCTTCAACTCCTCGACTTGGCTGAGAGTCGATTCGTGGCGCTGAGCGAGGCTCATGTAGTTCTTGGTCAGCTCAGTCACAGAGACTTCCTTCTCTGCGTGTAGCTTCCGCAGCGTCTCCATCTCCTGCAGCACATCTTCGTGTGCACCTGGAAGTGGCACTTGCGCGGGGTTATTGTTCTGCTGAATCTTGATATCCGGAGTGTGGTTGCTGGGATCACTGTCCGAACTCTGTGGGTTCTTGTCGACGTCTGCGCCAGACCTCGACTGCTCCTGCGAGGACAACTCCTCCGACAACAAGCGCGAGGATGAAGGCTGTCCTTCGGTAGCCTGTTCCTCGTCCTTCATCCCCGCCTCGGCTAAAAAAGAGCTTCGGGCGCTGCTCTCAGCATCCGCCTGTGGAGTCTTTGGTGCCTCCTTGTCGTACTCCAAGTTCGCAAGGGTCTCCAGCGCAGTACGATACTTCTGTTGGAGAATGCTGTAGTCTGTGAGAACAGCCTCGTGATCGGATCGCAGCTCGAAGAACTCTGATGAAAGACTCTCGAGCTTCTCTGCCATGAATTCGTTCTGATCAGGGCTACGTGGGCCTTCTGGAGCTGGCAACACATTGTCAGGGATATCAGAGCCGGCCTTGTCCGCCATATCGTAGTCACTGGTAGCTGACTCTGTACTCCGGAATGGATCGTAATCATCGGCGTGACCGTTCGGCTCCGGGCTCGCTGAGCGTGAGTGTACGCCGTTGGTCTTCGGTCGGTGTGCACGACCGCCGTCCAGTTCGCCAAGAAGATTGTCCAGTCTGCCAATGCTTCTCTGTCGCTCCACCACGTGTTCGAGACGGTCGATCTCGCGTTGCATGATCTCTTGATCTTGTTCCGCTTCTGCAAGACGCTCTTCCAGGGTGGAGATGTAGTCTTCAGCGCCGGCTTCGCTTTCGCGGACACGGACAAGCTCTTTTCGAAGCTCCGCAATCATGGCGTCTTTGCGCTCGTCTTCGCCGGTCGCGCCTTCCATCTTGTCTTCGAGATCACGTGTGTACGAATCGTAGTTCGCCTCACGCTCCATGTACTTCGAAACGCGTGCTTGCAGTTGCTGTTGGATCGTGTCCATGTATGCGATTCGGGTCTCCTTCTCCATCAGTGTGCTCTCGGTGCTCGCCAATGATGCACGGGTCTTGGATAGCGATCCCTCGAGGCTTTGGATGGTCTTCTCGTACTCCAACACCACGGCCTCGACAGCTTCCGCGAAAGAGTTCGATCGCTTGATGCGTTCGCTCGCGTTCTCTCCGATGGCCTCGTTCAGCAGCGGTGTATCTGCACTCTCGGCGTCCCTGCTCTTTGAAATCTCTGCAATGAGCTTCGCGTGTCTCTGGCTGAGCGCATTGTAGTTCTCCTGCATGTCCATAAGCTGTGTGTGAAGCTCGGCCTCTTTCCCGCCACGTCGCTCGGGTCGGTCGCTCTTATCGGCATGCTTGTCTGCCCGTTCGATTTGGCCTCGCAGGAAGCTGACTTCGGCGCGCAGTCGGTCGATCGCTGCTTGCTTGTCGCCTTCTTCGTGGGTCTGCTGGATGATGGGCTTGCTTTGTATCGCTCGTGCACGCTGGGCGTAGTGAACGGTGTTCAGGGTTTCGCTAAGGTGAAAGATGGCAGGTGTGACACACGCAACCATGAAAGTGATGGCGTTACCTCCCAGCGAGTCCTGTAGGAGACGCGTGAGCTTCGAATCGCGATAGGAGATGTGTCCTTGGCCCTGCTTCGTGGAAAGTTGCGAGATGACCTTGCCCAGACTGGCAAGACCAGCATTGATGGAGATACCCTCCTTGGCCCTATCGCCCGTGGCACCGGTGTTCTTCAGACGTTCGCTGCCTGCCAAGTCGACAAAGTGCAGCTTGCTGTCGATCGTGACGATGCCGTCGCCGTTCTGCGCAGCTGCTGCTGCAAGACTCTCCGCAGGCATAGATCTCCGTTTGTCGAGCTTCAGTGGGGGAGGTGTGGGCGCATCGGACTTCTTCTGTATGAGCTGGAGACTGAATACGGCATGGGATCGTGAGGATCGTGCGTTGATGGCCGTGGCATCCGTCTGTCGAATCGACGAACCAAAGTTGAGGGCATTGAGAACATCCTCGGCCGAATTGATTGGGAGCTGGGTCAGTCCGGTAAGCATGATCCGACCCTTCGTATCCTCTCGAATGGCGATCGTAGCCCGATCCTGGTGCGGCACCGATTCTGGGACGAGCAAGTCTCGTAATTGCTCGTGGTAGATCTCGACGTAGGTGGCCCTCAGCTCCCAGTCCTTGTTGGCAGGCTTTGCAAGACTTGCCAATGTTGGCAGGCCGTGAGTGGAGTATCGCTTGGGTGTCTGAAGTCCCGATTGTTTCGGAGGAGTGCCATTGAGCTTCTCAAATAAGAGCTGGGCTGCTCGGGGGACAATGCCTTGGTTCTCTGCCACGTCCTGATCCTGCGGGCCCGAGGTACCCATGGTGTAGGACTTTCCAGCGCCCGACTGGCCGTATGCGAGGATGGACACGTTGTAGCCCTTGACGAAGGACGACACGCCGTCACTGACGTACTCCCACACTCCATCCTGGGTGGTGTCTTCGTCGAAGACGCGATCGAAGACGAACAACTTCTTGTCGTGATTCTGCGTCTGTACGAGGAGATTGGTGCCGTTCGAGACTTCGCAGGTGCGCTCGCGAAAGCGCTGCGGTATGAGGTCGAACCCAGGATCGGAGGGTTTCAGCGGCGGTCGGACCCGTACAGCTAGTTGGTGGAACGGTCAGTACATGTATACCGTACGACCCTGCCGTCACCTCTACACGTGGTGCCATGCGTGTACCTACCGACTTTGACGGCCGTCTTGGTGCCCTCGTCGTCGCTGGTCCGGCTGGCGGCATCGGCCATGCGACTCGAGTTGCGGGCATGCTGGCGCATGGTCGCGGAGTTGCGCCGGTGGCCGTTGGCGGTATTGGTTGTGGATGACGGGGAGGTGGAAGAGGCAGCGTCAACAATACTGGAAGCAGGAGGCTCTATGATTATCCCCTGCATGGCTAATCTGTAGGTTCAGATCCTACGGAGCTGGCCGACCGGGGGCCCGGGGAGGTGGGGGGGGGGGGGAGGGGGGCGGCACAGGCAAGC
>LIHB01000167.1:19845-35426 GCA_001297265.1 Mycosphaerella arachidis
GGGGGGGGAGGGGGGCGGCACAGGCAAGCAGACGTCGCCAGGCCGTTTGAGTGGTCGTGTCGCTGCGCGGAAGTGTGGGTTGTGGTCGCCGTGAGCTGGCCGGGATATCTAGACAATAAAACACCAGCGGACAGTCATCACGCTGGGGGTGGACTGGACCGTCGGCGCAAAGTGCCACCACCACGCGCGCGACTCGTGCTGCATGAAGTGACTTAATGGCAGGCGACTTTGAGTTCGGGGGTGTTGGGCGCAGGGTAGAACTAGAAACTAGATGCCTGCAGGATTCATCAAAGCTGTGCAAGCAAGCCTTCCGCCAACCGACAATTCGGCGATGCTACAGTATTCATCTCATCATCAGCGAGCGGGAACTGCTGTTCTGCTGCTGCTGCTGCTGCTGCTGCTGTTCGTCCCCGTTCACCTCAAGTGCCGTGGCGTGCATGTTCCAAGGGTCAAGGTCACTTTTTCGCTCAGGAGCCTACTACCTAGGTACTACACTACTACTTCTTCTTAGTTAGAATAGCTGCTGCGCTAAGTCGGACTGCCTCACTCTCGATCCTCTGCCGTGCAACATCGCTTCTACTATAATTGCCAGCTGACAAGACGTGAGCACAGCCTCTCCTCACCTATCCGCTAGCAGACATCCGACCCATTCCATCTGCATTCGACGTTGCCCGCCACGTTCACACTCACGTTTTGTAGTTTTGTCTCTCCGGCACCAGAAACAGGCTCAGCAGGACCCGAGTCGACGGCAAGCCACGAGCTTTCTCGGCGCCCCGTCCCGCTCTAATAATGCTGATGGGGCAACTGAGATCTCCACTCTCCGCACAGTACTGTAATAACGTGAAACACAAATCTCGAAGAACATCCTTTGCATCGTCGACTCGCGATCGCCGCAGCTCATCCCTGACTACCCCCAGCGCGATTTTTGCTACAGCCAGGCCGGCAAGCCAACGTTGCGTCGCCAGTACCTGTATCCACCACGGGCGAGCATGCCTTCAGACCTCCTGGTCCAAGCGACGCTCGAGGACCATGTCCAGCTCGTACGTACCCATGCTTGCGTTGGTGCCAACATGCTGATCTTTTTACCAAGAATATTGTAAAGGGAAGGGGCACCTATGGATGTGTACTTGCCTGAAATTTTCAGGAAGCCAAGAATGTGCAGTTTGCTGCTCCTTGGGAGACCCTCGTGTTTAGGAGGGCAATACTATTTCAACGGCACTGCGTGCCACGGATATATCTATATGTCAGCGCCGGGAACAAGTGACCCAGCAACAGCTCTCGAAGCTGGCCCCATCAGCGCGCGGTGCCCCTGCAGGTACCGTCACTCGTACCTTACAGTACTCTCAACAGCCGTCAAGATCCTCTGACCGTCCGGCAAAACGCCTGTTGATCTCGTATAGCTGTATATATTCTCTGGGAGCACACATCGCTGCGAAACAAAGACTAGCTGATAGGCAATTGCGCAACGCGTCAGGTAATCCTATCCTCGTAGCCTGTCGTCGCCGTGGTGTAATATGTATTGTGAGTAAAAAGAACATGAGAAGCACGTCTGTCGACCCCACTGTCGATCCTGTCAGTGCACGGTGTATCCTGCAAGCCCCTATGGTTGACTTGTTTAGCAGCACTTCGGCAGTTCGTCGTCGTGTTCGCCAACGACGCAGACCCCAGCACCCAAAACCATCTCTGGGATTTTTTCTTCGGAGCGACAGCGGCTCCGTTGTAGGCACAAGGCAAAGGTCGACTCGGCCGATTGATCGATAGAGCTGGCCTTTGCGAACAATCTGCACCAAACAGGATTTTTTGCTGCCACGTCCCTGTACTGTAGTATTGTCTTTCATGGTATGCTAATACTAGCACTGGGTGGTTTTGATCGCGTGGGGAGCGAGCCGCTCTAGCACACGTTTGCATTTGTCTTACTATATGGTACCAAGATTCCATTGAAGCTTGCCAGAGCGATCGCCTCACCTCGGCTGGACCCGGACTGAAGCACTAGTTCTAATAGAACTAATGCGATGTCACGAAACAGGCTAATACATGAACATCAACCACAGCCATCATGATGCTGTAGAGGCAGTTGTTCGCAAGTTCGGAGCACTTCATCACGGAATCCCCGGATGCCTTCGGGTGAGGCTTGCTGGCTGGCTATTCTATCGAAATGAATGTGCCTCATCATCGACTGTTTTCGTCGGCAGTTTCTCCCCCGTTTTCTAGTCCGCTGTACAGTACCAGTCTTCATTGGGGGCGCGGGGGGGCTAAAAAATCGCTTGGCTTCAAGTCGTTGAAACATCCCGAATGGCGATGAGCACTGGACATCCTTTGGCTTGCGCCGACTCGACGATATCCATGGATCACTTCGTGGTTGGCTGTTGTTGTTCACAGCCCGCCTTGTTGTTCAGCGTGGCGCGAACACCTGGCGAACGCAGTGACGGCAAGGTAACGTCGGCGTGCGCGGACAAGGGCCGGCTAAAGCAGCATCGGCTCGCCCTTCCTGATTTATCCTGTCCGCAGACAGTTATGGCAACGTGCTTCCACATTGTTCTGGTATACACACCAAAGGTCCCTCGCATACTGCCACGTGAGCGATACAAACTCTTTCTTGGCCGCTATGTCAAGCCGGACTGCTTCAATTGTTGCTTAATGGCTGCTTGTCCAGCAAGGAGCACGAGTCAGGGATGGCTGTCGTGAGGTGGCCATTCATACAACGCAAAGCATTATCACCACCAATTCCACCCTGGCAAGTACTATCAAACGAGCCGAAAGGACATTGAAACCGATCGCCAGCACAGCAGATGGCTGCGGCGCCATTCTCTCAAAGATCCTCACACTCTGTCTAGCCAGTCAACATTAAGCTCTTGTTATGAACCCTCGACTCCCCCGAAAAGCCATGATCCTAAGAAATTACGATCTATTACCCACCATTCTACCCCAATCACATCACCAATCTCTCAATCCCATTCACGTCCCCCACGCCTCCCTCCAACTCTTCACCGTCCCGGCCCCTTCTTCTTAAGACACAGTACACAACAGAGCACGGACCTGCGTCGGCTGCCCGAAATCGCATCCATTGTCGTAACCAAATTCATCACCAATCTGCTGAGTCCCCTCAGCATCTCTGTAAGCCTTGCACTGGATATTTTGGACGTTCCAGTCACAGTCCTCGCACGGGTCGTCTTGAGGAATGTCGATCTTGCTGCAAGTCTTGTCGTATGGGTAGAGACGGTTGAGCGGGACATTCCAGGAGTTGTCATCGTCAAAGTGGAGCGGGATCTGGTTGGAGTCAGAGAAGGTGCCGTGATAGTATCCGCCGGTTTGGGTCTTGCTGGGAGAGCCGTAGGTGCCGGCTTGGCGATCGCCGTAGCCGTCGGAGCCTTGGTAGGCGTAGCCATTGGAGGAGGAGGTCCAGGATTGCCATTGGCCTGATGACCACGTTAGAGGTGGGGTTAGGATTGGGTTGGGAGAGGATACTGACCATTAGTCTGATACTGCCACTGATTACCGTTGCATCTCATCTGGTATCCATTCCAAGAATCGGTCTCGCCATCTTGGCAAAAGTTGCTAAAGTCATAGCCTGGTCTCGTCAACAAAAAGTTCTCACGATCAAAAGTTCTCAAGTTGTATATCAGCTTACCATCACCACCACCGTTGCCACCATTTCCATAGCCTCCTTCACCGTATCCTCCTCCACCATATTTGCTGGGGCGACGGTTCGTGAACCCTCCCCCGTAACCACCACGACCACCAGAGTTGCCATCATCGTAGTGGCCTCCTCCACCGCCGTAGTAGCCGCCACGGCCATTTTGCTGATATGACGGGGGGCTGACGTTGTCACATTCGCCGCACTCTTCGCCTTGGATACCTTGCTCCGTAGCGAAAGCCAGGAGGGCGAAGGTCGCGGTGAGGAGGGTGGAGGTGTACATCGTTGGTGAACGAGTGTTGATGATGTAGGATGAGGTTATGGAAGATGAAGTGTAAGATATGTATGCAGCGAGTGTTCTTGAGTTGAAGTCTTGCAAGAAGAAGGCGAGGGTGGAGTGGGACAGAAACTAGTGGGTCAATGTAGAAGCTGATGTAGGATGATCCAGTCTAAGCTACAGCCGTGGACTCGGTCCTTTATGTATTGCGTCCTACAGACACTGAAGAAAACCTTCCACTATCTCAGCGCATTCGACAAAGGATCTCGCTCCCCTCGCAGTCCAAGCTCCTCCCCATCCATCGTGTCTGTATAGCCATACCACCCGAGGTTTGCAGAAAATAACTTCAAGGACACCAGACACGAAAATCCTCATCAATGCGATCCAGCATACGGATGCATGCAAAGCATGTTCAGCAAGCAACCCCCCCAATCATTCAGGTCTCACCGGAAGTCAAAAGCACTATAGCAGGAGCCATAAGCACGACCATCAGAGGTTGAGTTGGCCGATCCACGGCTGTTCCCAGCGAATCCGCCTATATGGATCATACTCCATCCGCATCTCCGAAAGCCATGCGTGCAGGAAAGAGCTCCAAACAGAATCTGTGAACGATACGAGGCGCCAGTGACCAGGGAAACGAGTGCAGGGAGGCAAGAAAGGAACAGGAAAGCAAGGCCTAGACAGCTCCACATACCAGGGCAGAGATGCGCAGTCCCCAAAAATCATGCCCAAAAGTAGCTGATCTGCAGGAACCATACAGCCCTCCGGACAGGTTCTTCCTGTCATAGCAGTTCGCGTCGTGTTACAAGAGGCCGAAATTGGATGACAGACGCGTCAACAAGAGATGCCCATTGACCGCGCGGGAAAGTTCGGCGAGCACGGCTGCCACGACATGAATCGCTTGGTGAGCTCAGGAACCTGCATAGAGTCCATGGTCGCTACGATCGCAGTTCATCACATGCTGTTCCCTGCTGGGGCTATAGACGTGAGCGTGCGAAGGATGGATCTAGAAGCAGTGACGAGACCTTGCCATATGTCTATTTCTGCGTTGATCGATCCACTGCAAGAAGATCGATTGGTTGAGGGAGTTCAAGGTTGATTCTAGGACGCGGACAGTCCGGAATGGAGTCCTGACTCGCTTGAACACGTGCGATTGACACGTGATGCTGCAGTACGTCAGGTCGTTGTCTTGGGTGCTGCATTGTTAAGAGGCGACAAGCGGGTCACGGCGGTGAGCGTCGGCATAGCCTTGGTCCTGCGTTGATTGTCGCTGCTACTTCATTTGCGCTTGATTAGAACGACTCGATGATCGTCGCAGCGGCAAGGCAATTGTCCGCTGATCCGCCGGTAATGAAGCTGCACCGGTCATATCGTGACATAGTCAGATCCAAAGTTTTGCTAGGTTG
This sequence comes from Mycosphaerella arachidis, assembly GCA_001297265.1. Taxonomy (NCBI): domain Eukaryota; kingdom Fungi; phylum Ascomycota; class Dothideomycetes; order Mycosphaerellales; family Mycosphaerellaceae; genus Mycosphaerella; species Mycosphaerella arachidis. The sequence goes on from LIHB01000167.1 coordinate 25,163, forward strand.
CGTACATCGTATTCTGTCCGTAGCTTGCGTGAGCTTGGAGACCGTAAGCGTCGAGGTACAGGAGATGAGCCTAAGACGGTACGATTCTTGCTTAGATCCTGAAACAGGTACTTGAACCTTACTTACGTTGCCATGGGAGCTAACGAGCAGAAGTGAATGAACGATGGAGCGCAGGATGTGGCCAGCAGTGCTCAATGCTTTACTCTTACAGGCATCTTCGCGATCGTGGTATTGGCTCTCGAAAAGCATCGAATCTCCTCCTGCTTCTATTGTGAACAAGACCGTGTTGCCTGCTATCCTGAAACACGTCCGAGAATGAAGGTTTCCTGACCGACTTGGCGACGTAATGCAGTGCTCCGGGACGTCACGTGCGTCGTTCGCGTATCCATTTTCAACCTCCAGGCAGCTCTCTAGTTACGCGGCCGCCAAGGATCCAGGATAGAAGGTGCACACATGGCTTGTGGCCTTGGTTAAACTCCTCCATTTGTGTGGGTATTACACTAATCTTCACCAATGCTATCGTACAGACCTGCCACTGTCGTCTAGGTTCATTCGTCCTGGAATCGTGCCATACATCTGCGCATCCAGAATCATCTGTCGAAGCCGTGCCTCATCGGACACTGCTGCTACGCGTTTTATGGCGTTCTGTCGCTATTCAATGCCGTATGCACAATCCGTATATCGTTACATGACAGGGTTGGGACTTCTACAAGAAGTACTCGCCGCGGCCTTGTCGTCCAGCTGGTACTGCTCGCCTGTGGTCCGGCACCGCGCTAAAAATCTTGAAGTCGGGATTCAAGTCTTCTCCTAGGGTCATTATACTAGCGACATTGCCGCAGCGGTAGCAGTAGTTCGGTGCGGACCAGACAGTGACAACATCTTGAGACGCAAAGTGATATTTGTATCCTTCATTGACCAGTTGGTGCGCACGAGCGATGAGCTGAAGATTGTTGACGTGGTTAAACTAGAGTTACGGTTAGCAATCTGGGATCGATTCAACGTTGACGGGAGCGTGACTTACCTCACTAGAGACTTTGTCTCCAAACAACCACCCAGCGCCTCTAGGTGACACTGCCCATGTATCGACTTCTTCCGGATCACTCCAGACAAGATCACAGAAAGCACCTTCGTGCGGAATCTCCTGCGCTCTTGCGACAACTCTGATTTGGTCGAGTGTGCGAATCTCTGGCGACAGCCCGCCGTGAATGCAAAGAACTTTGCCGTCGATTATGGCTGCGAGAGCCAGGAAGTCAAAGACCTGACAGCATGACTTCCACACACTTGCGTTGCCGTACTTCTGCTGACATTCTTCGTAAAAGCCGTAGACTTGGGTGATCTGGCGGGACTCGTGGTTCCCTCGAACCAGAGTAACTTTGTCAGGAAATCTATGTATTGTAATCAGCATCGCAGCTTCGATCAGAGCGCGCAACAATACGCAACGTACTTAGCCTTCAAACACATAAGTAGTGTAAAGGTCTCGAGCGAAAAGTACCCTCGATCCACAAAGTCTCCCAAGAATATGAAGTTCTGAAGACCAGTCGTGTGAGCGACTTTGTTGCTCTTCGCCGTGCTCTTACTCCGACTAGGCTCAGGACTCCTGACGCCCACGCCGCTGTCTTCACTCGCGTCATCCTCGATATCCTCGTCCTCACCTACAGCCTCGTTCATGCTGCGGCTTCGCACTCTGCCTCTTCTTTCCTCGTCATCAGCACCGCCCTGCTCTGAACCGTCCTCAGATGCAGCCGAGGTATACGCGCTGTCCTTTTGAAAGCGCCGCTTCATCTTCCTCTTCACCTTGGGGTCAGTGATCTGCGTAGGAGGCTCCAGGTCTGATGCACTGAACAGCGCTGCGCCGCCACTGCTCATACTGGTCCGTTTCGCGCTTGCCTCCTTCTCTCGTGCTGTTGCCGCTGCCGCGGCCGCTCGCTCGTCCACCTCGCCGGGCATCCCACCGGCCACGTTGAACAACTCGAGGAGATCGTAGAACTGGCCATGGATATCTCCACATACCGTCACAGGGGCCTGCACAGGCTGGATATTGCTCTCTTCCATCAGACATTCCTTGATGATCTCGCACAGGCGCTTCATGTCAGCTTCGGGCAGGTAGCGGCATAGCTTGGCCTGCTCGAGCCATTCATCGGGCCCAGCGTTCGATGTCAGTACCGCAGGACCAGGCTGCGGCACGTCCGAGTCCCTTTCCCGTACCATATTCGGTGGTTGTGTAAAGAGTCGTAGGGCCGGAAGTGGTCACGAGGGCAACGTGGAGGGATTCCGAAGCGCCGGTGTTGCCAGCGATGCGGCTGTGATGTTGATGAGTAGGATATGTAGGTGTGCTGTAGGTCCTCGGAGCGTCAGGTGTTGTGGTCGAAGAACCGATCACGTTTCACAGATGTCGAAACACGATGGAAGTCGCATCTACATCTGCTCCTCCTCGTGGCGCATCTCCACAACGTCGTCACGGTCACGCGGTGGTCCATGCACCTTTTCGGCTATCGACAGGCTATTACTGTAGTGGTGTACGATCGACATCACTTTCACTACTCTCCGTCTTTTATCACATCGCTACAACACAGAGACGGATGTTGAGACACTCAAGCTGCCCAGCACAGCAGTAGGCCTCGAGACGAACCTCTGAGTCCTCCACTACTACGATCCGCGCCAGGAACTCAGCTTGCATTTAGGCGTGTCACACCACGGCCTCCACCTCCACCTAGATCAAGCGCGGAGCTCGAGGTAGAGCTGAGAGACTCCAGCGACGAGGTCGATGAGTGTTCACTGCCGGAGCCCACCCACCACCCCCTCGGCAGCAGACATATCGAGGTCACCCACTTCGCGATGATGCCGAGGAAGACCAGATCTTTGAGCATCTGCTTGGCCGGCGCGCGTTGGGCTGCATGCGTAGCGGGTATTCGCCGCCACTGGTTGACATGGATTACCTCCTAGAATGGGAAGCGATTGTATCGGGACCAATTTCACTGTATCAGTATCGCAGCGGAGGAAAGAGTTAGTAGCACCACTTGAGAACAGCTCACATTGGCTGGGAGTCTTGATCATAACACTTTTTGACATAAAGGAAAGGCGTAACATCCCTCACAGCACTCACTTCAACTCGGCGTAGACTTCACATCGAAGGGAGACCATGCCAGAGTGAGTAATCAGTGTGCCGATGATCATGGCTGGACAGCGTGTGGCTGAGAGGTCTTGTGGTTGTGAGTGCTATTGTTGCGCCTGGATGGAGGAAGCAGGTGAGCTCAAGTCAGGTGGCTCGTGTCGAAGCTTGTTAGGTTTCGTTCTTGAAGCTTTTTCCTGAGCTGGACATCGGCCTCACGACACGGCAAAGGTAGTTACCAGCGCCGCAGCGCAATGCTCTCACTGAGAGATGGTCGCCATGGGACGTTCCTGAAACTGATTTCGCGCGTACAAGAACAGTGGTCAACGAGTGACTCATTCAAGCGTTACAGATCTCACAACGACTGAGCTCATCACACAGCGCGCATCTGCAACATGTTGATCGACTCCACATTCGAAGGTGTAGGAAGCAAGTTATCCTGACCCTGACCGACAGCACGGCACTTCAACCCAGGTAGTCGGCAGTGGCCGCTGGTCCGATCATCGACGTCATGTGCTTTCCGCCCACGACATCATCGCCGTCTGATGGAAGACGAGTATTGTGCCCTTTGGATGCATCTCCTCGATCAATGCGGCGAGTCTGCGTATCGAGTGATGGTGAGGTGGACGAGGACCAGACGGACGAACTTCGGTCCGCCGGAGTGCCCGAGCACATCACGTGCTCATCTCAGGCTTTGCCTTGTGCCAGTCCCGTGCCTCGGAAGAGATACACGGGAGACTTTAGTGGGGATTCTGCATCACACACACAGCTGCGGCTTCGACACATGGTAAGTCCTCTTGGCCCAAAAGCAGCCATCCGATCGATTAGCCGTGTACAAGCGTCCACTGCGCTATCAGCATCATGTTGCTTCATAAGGTAGGCCCTCATCCTAGGTTCCCATCGCTACTTTTTTCTGTCAGTATCACTGCTCTATCTCTATTATTGTTTGGTGTCGCATTGGACGTTGGGGCCTACTCATTGCAGATCGCCGCCTGGTCATCGACTCGTATTTGCTAGGACAGTCCTTCGGACAACCTTGACAATTATCTTACGGCAGCCTGCAGGATAGTCCCGCAACATGCCCCACGAGAAGTACGACATCGTGATCGTGGGCGCTGGACCAGTCGGCCTTCTGCTCTCGACATGTCTAGCAAGATGGGGATACAAGATCAAGCACATCGACATGCGACCCGAGCCTACCCCCACCGGACGAGCAGACGGCATCCAGCCACGATCATTAGACCTGCTGCGGAACATGGGCCTGAAGCGCGCGATCATGGAGAACGAGCCAGCAAAGGTGTACGAGGTGGCATTCTGGGACCCGTCAGAAGCTGGCAAAGGCATACATCGAACGGGGACCTGGGCGTCGTGTCCCAAATTCATCGATGCGCGGTATCCATTCACAACGCTGTTACACCAGGGTCTGATTGAGCGCGTCTTTATCGCCGATATTGAGAAGCACAACACACGGATACAACGGCCATGGAAGATTACAGGCTTCCAGAACGACGGCAAGGATCCGGAATATCCGGTCGAGGTCAGCATTGCACATGTAGATGGCGGTGAAACGGAGACTGTACGAGCAAAATACCTGTTCAGTGGAGAGGGCGCAAGAAGTTTTGTAAGAGAACAGCTGGGTGTCGGCATCACGCACAAAGATCCAATCGCATATGTTTGGGGTGTCATGGACGGTGTCGTGCGGACGAACTTCCCGGACATCAAGATGAAGTGCACGATCCACTCAGATGCTGGTTCGATCATGGTCATTCCCCGTGAAGCCAACATGGTCCGTCTCTACATTCAGATCGCCTCCTCGGAAGACCCGGACTTCAACCCAAGGAAATCAGCGACGCCGGAAGAAGTGCAGGCATTCGCGAAGAAGATCCTCAAGCCATACTGGATCGAGTGGGATCGTGTGGAATGGTACTCCGTCTACCCTATCGGCCAGGGTATCGCAGACCGTTACACTTTGGACGAGAGAGTCTTCATGGGTGGAGACTGCTGTCATACTCACTCGCCCAAAGCCGGCCAAGGCATGAACACCGCATTCCTCGATGCTCAAAACCTCGCCTGGAAGATCCATCATGTAGAATCTGGCTTCGCCGATCGTTCTATTCTGAAGTCCTACGAAACCGAACGCAAATTCGTCGCCGAGAATCTATTGAACTTCGACGCAGAATATGCAAAACTCTTCTCACAACGACAACCTTCCGCGAGCGAAGCCAGAGCCGCAGGCAAGAAAGGTGGCCACAGCGAAAGCGAAGAGAACCCCTTCATCAAGAAATTCAAAGAATCCTGCGAATTCACCTCTGGGTACGGAGTCCGCTACCTCGAGAATGTCTTCAACTGGTCACCCTCTCACCCAGCACAACACGACCTCTTCCTCTCCGAACCGAAAGGCACTACAAAACTCCGCACTGGTCGGATCCTCACACCCGCCACCGTAACCCGCGTCACAGATGCGAACGTTGTACACCTCGAGCAAGAAATACCTCTCAACGGCTCTTACAGACTGTACCTCTTCGGCGGCAAACCCCAGCGCACCAAATCCGCCATTTCCGACTTCGCCAAGAATCTCCAGAAAAAGACCTCTTTCTACTCCGTCTATGCCCGCAGCGATATTGATAGCGTAGACTACCACGAGCGCCATAACCCTCACAGCCACTTCTTCACTTTTAACATCATCTTCAACGCCCCCAGGCCTGAGATCGAGATTAACGATCTCCTTCCGGAGGTGCTTGCGCGGTACCAGGACCACGTCTATGCGGATGATGTGTGGGACCAACGGGTTCCTGAGGCGCAAGCGGCGGCACATGCGAAGATGGGACTATCTGAGGAGGAGGGAGGAGTGGTGGTTGTCAGGCCGGATGGGTATGTGGCTTGTGTGGTGAGGCTTGTGCAGGGGAGTGGAACGGTTGATGCGTTGAATGCGTATTTCGGGACGTTTACGGTGAGGAAGCTTGGTGAGGAGAAGGCGGTGTTGTAGGGGTTCTGTTACTGTAGATACCAATGCACGTTGAAGGCCATTTTGAGACTTGATCGCCTCGAAACTTCACACCTTTTATTTTTGTCTTACTCAATCGATAAATACTAGTGTCTGTTGATGGTCTGAGACCGCTTCATCAACATCCCTGCCGCCGTGTTTCGCTTCGTCCCAACTGGATCGTACAAAGGGTGCATGCATTGCGCAGGAACGAAAAGCTCATCGCCATGTCTATTCGACTTGTAATTCGTCGTGTTGGCTCTTGTGCAAGGGAGCATCGCGGCCAAGGCAAGGATCAGAAGCATTTTGTGGGACTCAATAGCAGTGACTATGACACTAAAGAAGACTACCCTCGTTAAGACAATAACACAATAGCTCTACTCGACCAGAATTGAAACTCGAACTCCTCTCCATTTGCCAGGTCTTCTTTTAGGCATGCCTGCGCAGCACGACTGGAGATAGTGTTCGTGGCGAACAGAGTCGTAGCCCTCGTTCTCTGCGCCGAGTAGACCGTCACCGTCACCGTCGCTATGAGGGACGATGAAGTTCTACTGACACTTGTGCTAATCCCCGCAGGGTACGTTGACGGTGTGAAATTATCTCCTGGCGTTGTCGAAGTCGAGCTGCCGAAGGCTTGTCTATTACCTGGTAGCGTGCCAGTGGCACTGGGGTATTCAGGGATGCTCCAGTCGAGGTCAAAGTACTCGTAAATACTGGGTATGTAGTCGTCCTTGTCTGCTTGTAATTAGTGATTCGAGCTTCAATGCTGAGCAATATCACCAACTGTGACAGGATATGACACGCCAACCACAATCACGTCTGATTGGGGGGCACCAGCGAACGAATGTGCAAAGCGTGCCGAAGCGTGAACGGAGCCGTGCTGCCTGCTGCAGGACAGTCTGCCAGGTACGCAAGGTTTTGCGCACTTGCGGTCGTGAGAGTGTGAAGACGATGCCTGCAAGCCTGCATGCGTCGATGGAGAAACGCACTATCTTTCGCAAGACGAAGGAACTTGGAAGGGAAAAGCGTGTTCAAGTAACACGGGACTTTTAAGAAAGAGGTATAAGCACCACCATTACCACAACCATAGCCCGCGATCCTCCATTACAGTTGGTAATCACAAAGTCACTCCGTCGGACATCCTCTCATCACAAGTCCCCTGTTGCCAAGTTGCTCGACTCCGTACTCCGGCGGCTCGAGATGCTGGCTAGTGAGCAGAATTGCTTGCCATGCCGATGGTGCTGCGGATGGCCAGCAAATGGCGATGTTTGCGTCATCACTGTACCGTACCGCGCCATTTCATCTCAAACCCGGATGTTAAGCGATGGAGAGTAGACTGTGTGATCTGTGTGGCTATTGGAAGGATGTTGTTGTTAGTAAACAAAAGGGTGGAACGTTGTAAGCTGTTGTTAGGGGTCTAGGCTTAATAAGCTCCGGCGGTAGCCTAGGCTTACATAACCGGCAATTACGCATATTTAAAATCTTACTCGCTGCACTCGCTCTTCCTTAATAACAGCATTAACAATAGTAATAACAATACTACTACGACTTACTATTATTACCTATAATTGTAGTAAGTTACGGCGGTATTATTACTCCCTTATACTACATAGATAAGTTAGGCTTCTTAATAATAGTAGATAGTAAGTATTAAGGAGCTTAACTTACTTACTATTATTCTATTATTACTTACTAGATAATAGCGGCGGAACTTCTACTACTATTACTATTTCTTTAACTCTATTTTTATTAATATATATAAGTCTAACTATAGACGACTTACTTAGTAATCTTAGCCTTAAATAACGACAAGAATAACGATAGTAATAGCGATAGCGATAGTATATCTAATCTACGCTTACCCTTATAAACGTAGTTATTACTATAGCTTACTATAGTATACGTACAAGTCTAACTCCTTAGGCGTATATAGATAGACTAATAAACCTATAGTACATACTAACGCCCTCGTACCGTAGATACTAACGATTTCTACTATATAAGCAAGTTAATATAGGTATAGTAGCTAGGAGACTTATAGAAGATAGATAAGGGTAGTATAAAGATTATAAAGATTAATTTACGTAAGTTTAACTAGGCTAGCCGTATTATAGAGACTAAAGAGGGTATATATCTTATAGTAGACTCGCTATACTATATATACTAACTTGTATTAATAGGTAAGCTAGCTTAGACGGACTATAATACGTATAAGAGAGCTAGTTATTAGGTTTAGTATAACCTAGTAATATTACAAGTTAAGAAGATAAGCTTAATCGGGTTTATTCTCGGGCTAATAGAAAGTTAAGAGAGAGTAAGAAAGTAGTAGCTATCTTGTCTTATAAAGACTAAGTAGTAATAAGGTAGAGGTTAGGTTATAGTATATTCTAAATAGTAATAGTAAGTTAAACGCTTTAAAACTATAAGGAATTCTTAGCGTTCCTAAATATAAAGAAGACTCTATTATTAATAGGTCGGATTACTAAATTACTAGTAAGTAAGTAATCTTAAATTACTAAGTTACTAGTAAGCGAGTAATCTCGTATAGCGTACGTAATCTTACTAGCTAATAGTATTATATAGCTATAAGGCGTAGCCTAAACCGTAATACTATCCCCTTCTAAGCCTAGCTTCGTCCTAAAGCTTATATAAGATATAATGTCTACCCCTCTCTTTATATCTATAATAATGTCTTCTTCTTCCTCTAAAAATTATCTTCGGCTCGCTAAAGAAATTAATAAATACGGCCGTCTAGTAGATCTTACTTACGACTATTATTTTCTTAACGGTCTCTCTTACGTCGCTATAGAGAGAAGGTTTAGGCTCCGGTATTCTAAGTATATTTAGCGCGGACGGAAGTATATTAATTTATTCTAGGAGTCTCTTAATAAGACTCGGGAGAAATATTAAAAGAAGGTTAAGAAGGACGAGGAGGATTTAGTAGAGGTCCTAGCGCGGCTAATACGGAATAAGGCGATACTTCGCTAAGTAGAGAAGCGGGCGCGTATAAAGGCGTAGTACCTAGAGCTAGAGATAGAGGCCTCTAGTAAAATTAAGGATATTAACTATCCTATAGCGGACGCGACGGTTAGCCTTTCTCCGGCTATATAGTCCTCGATTAATTTCGTTAATAATACGATTAACTTCTCTATTCCCTTTAGTTCCGGCGAGTAGATTTATGTTAGGTTTAGTTAAACCTGTAATCTTACTAAGTTAACTAACGAGTTAGGTAACCTTCGTTCGATTAAGATTTGTTCTCGTCGAGTAGGAGCAAGAGGGAGAGCAATATAAAGTAGTAGTAAGGTAGCGGTTAGGTAAGGTTGTATTCTAAACAGTAAGATTAAATAGTAAGTTAAACGCTTCTAAACTATAAGGGTTTCTAGCGTTCCTAAATACAAAGGAGATTACTATTAATCTATTCCGATCTGTTAATCTGTTCTATAGATTATATAGAGCAACAGATTAATTGCTGTCGTGCTCTAATCTAATCTATTAATCTGTCTTATAGGTTTCGTAGAGCAATAGATTACTCTACGGTAGCTATACCTCTCTAGCTGTAGTAGCGCCTACTTAACTATAGAGGCTCTAATTAGTCGCTAAGCATTAGCTTAATCTAACCCGTAATACTATCCCCCTCTTAGCTTAGCTCGCTACGAGCTTAGGTTATAGTCCTATTACCTTATCCCTTCGTTTAGTATTCTCGTTTATGTCTTCCCTAACATACTAAAGGCTTCTCCTTCCTCGAGTACCTCTCGTCGTCTTAAGTTAGCTAAAAGTATCGATAACTTTAGAGAAATAATAGTACGGTCTTGTTCTAATTATCGGGCGCATTCGCGGGTATATAAGGTGCACGTGTTATCGGGGCGGTATAATAAGTATGTTCGTCGAAACATCCGTTATAATATAAAGGTGTCGCGTTCCGAGTTCGATCGCCTTATTAGTAAAAAGAAGAAATTGCAGCGGTAGATAAAGGAAGCCCGCGAGGCTTAAGAGCGTGCCCGCGAGGCCCTAAATACTACGTATACGAAAGAAGAGCGGTTACGTAGGTAGATAGAGCTCGTAGATTAGAGAGCTAACGAGGCTATCGCCGTAGAGTCGGCGAACCTATTAGAGCTAGAGCAGGAGGAGTCTACGGACTTCTACCTAGCTCCTAATACTTAGAATCTTCTTAT
>LIHB01000168.1:6706-33982 GCA_001297265.1 Mycosphaerella arachidis
AATAGTAGTAATAGTAGTAATAGTAGTAATAGTAGTAATAGTAGTAATAGTAGTAATAGTAGTAATAGTAGTAATAGTAGTAATAGTAGTAATAGCAGTAATGGTGGTGATGGTGGTGATGGTAGTGATGGTAGTAATAGTAGTGATAGTAGTGATGGTAGTGATGGTGGTGATAGTGGTGATAGTGGTAATGGTAGTGATGGTGGTGATGGTGGTAATATGGAATACATGAGTGAATTGTTCTTTCTCCTTGTCGAAGTGCCCCACCATAACAGAGTTTACGGGCGCTCCCGTCCCGACGCGGGCCAAGAGTTCGTGGGCCGGGATAAATTGTGCTCGAAGCGGAAGCGACGACACGAGCAAGTCTCCCTCCATCCAGTACACACAGCAGGAAGGCGCCAGATTCACGGCAAAGATGAGCGTCCGACAAGCGCCAGCGTACCAGCAGGGCGCCCCGGAGCGCGTCGGGGTAGCGGACGACGACTCGGACGTCGAGGAGGAGGCGCTCGCCAACAACTACCGCGAGCAGGTCGGCTACCAGGACGGGCTGGGCGACGAGTACGATCTCGAGCGCAGCAGCACGTTGAGTGGAACGCACGATCTGCAGGCGCAACTGCAGGCGGCGGCGACACCTCTCGAGTATGGCGCGAGTCTCGAGGTCAAGATCCAGAGCTACGACAGCTACTGCAATCTCTTCCACTTCATCTTGAACAGCGATGGGCCGGTTGACATTGATGTCCCTTCGGTGAGTGAGTGCATCATGCGATGATCAGAGGGAGGATCTACGGATGATACGGATGACATCTATTAACACGCACGTGACAGTACTACTGGGCTTGGGATGTCATCGACGAATTCATCTACCAATTCAACTCGTTCTGCGCGTACCGCCAGCGCGCCGCCTTCCAGCAAGACTCGTCCGGCGCCAACATCAACATCAGCGAAGAGGACCTGACGGTGCTGCGCGAGAACCCGCAGGTCTGGGGCTGCTACTCGGTCCTGAACGTCCTCTACTCCCTCATCCAGCGATCCCAAATCAGCGAGCAGCTCGAGGCGCGCAAGAGAGGCGAGGATGGTGCACTATACGCCGGCGAGTACGGCAACCGCCCGCTCTACCAGATGCTGGGATACTTCTCCATCATCGGCCTGCTGCGCGTGCACTGTCTGCTCGGTGACTTCAGCTTGGCGCTCAAGACGCTCGACAACATCGAACTTAACAAGAAGGCAATGTTTGCGCGCGTCATGGCCGCCAACTTCACCACCTACTACTACATCGGCTTCTCCTACATGATGATGCACCGCTACGCCGACGCCCTGCGCGCCTTCAACCACATCCTCATCTACGTCTCGCGCACCAAGAACTTCCAGAAGGGCGCGCAGTACGACAGCATCAGCAAGAAGAACGACCAGATGTACGCTCTCGTGGCCATCTGCGTGGCATTCCACCCCACACGCCTCGACGACACCATCCACACCGCGCTGAGGGAGAAGTACGGAGAGCAGCTCACCCGCATGCAGCGAGGCGGCCCAGAGGCTCTTCCAATCTTCGAGGAGCTCTTCCGCGCCGCATGCCCCAAGTTCATCGCCCCAACACCACCCGACTTCGAGAACCCACACCTCAACCCCGACCCGATCGAGCACCACCTCACCATCTTCATGAACGAGGTCAAGAACAACATCTTCACACCCACCGTCCGCAGCTACCTCAAGCTCTACACCACCATGGACATCACCAAGCTCGCCGGCTTCCTCGAGGTTGACTCAGACACACTCCGCAGCTGGCTCCTCGTCAACAAGCAGCGCAGTCGCCAAGTCCGACACTCGGAAGGCCCACTCCTCGAGGGCGACGTCGTCAACACCAGCGACCTCGACTATGCCATGGAGGGTGACTTGATCCACGTATCCGAGGCAAAGGTCGGCCGTAGACTGGTGGACTGGTACCTCCGGAACCTCGCGAGAACGTACTAGGGGTGCGACTCGCCTGGTCCGTCGACAGTACCACGAGGTCAAGACCGTGCCAAGATGCGAAAGGAAGGACACGATCTCAACCAGATACGTTATGCAAGACAGCCGCAGTCTGGAGGATACTACTTGTGAAGGGCGCGGCAATGGAGCAAAAGCATGGGACATAAACATGATGGGCCTGTACAGCGAGGCGTTGGGGCGTGGACGCGACATGACAGCCACAACAAGGCACAAGCCGGATCCCGTGCTTCCGTCTGTGTCCAACAAAGGAAAGAAAAAGGACATGAGACTTACTCGCGGACATCCCAAGCTCTTTTATAGATATGTATGGGAAGCATGAATTGGCAACGACAGTGTTGTTGTGTTTGAATGCATGATCCTGCTACCCGCCACTCACTGATGCGACAGAGAGATCTCGTGAGAGATTCGACCGATGCCTTTTCCGAAAGGGATGGATATACGAGATGAAGAGTAGGGACGCTTGTGTTCCGGAAGCAAAATAGATAGACACAGCAGGCATGATTCGTCCCACGATGAGCAGGAATGGCAGGCAGGTATGATCAATACCGGGGAAGGAAGTTGGAACAGGGTAAGAGAGATGGGGAGTAGTGGAATATTCAGTGCTTTCTCCTATACATACATACATCGGAGCCTTCTTCGTGTAGGAATATCCATGCTCCAATCCTCCAGTCCTCCAATCCTCCTGTCTTCTGTCATGAGAACCGCCACCCCCAATCCCAGCATCCCATTTGCATACCATCGTACAAGTTCCTCGGGGTACAATCGTCTTCCAGTTCGAACTATGCCTTTCCTGCCATAGCCATAGCCCCAGGACGACGATTTGCCCCCCCCCCTCCCCGCGGCGTTCAAGCAATACTGCCGCGCACTTCCAATCCGTCCGTCCGTCCGTCCGCTTCGCCTTCGCTTTTGAGGATAGGATAATATACGTAAACGCCCGGATGAACCCACCCCCCTTTTCTCGCCCTCTCTTCCCTCGTGTCTTTACTTACCGGTCACCATAGCAATCATTCGATTGGTCGCACTCCCCTGCCTATAGGCCCGAAGTTCGTCATACTCCGGCGGAGCTCACCGTCGTCGTTGGAATTGATTAAATTTGAGCATTTATGTCCGGAAGGTTTGGGGAGTTTGTGCGATCTTTCCCCTTCTGGCTTCTCGATGGAGATATCCATTCCGCGCTCGTCGATGAAGATGATGAAGCGTGCATCAACGTGTAGGGAGTGGGGGTTTAGTCTCTAGCTAAAGCGTAGGAAGTCGCCCCCCGATTGACTTTGAAGTCTTTCTTTTTTTGGGTTTGGTTTTGCTTCGCAGGACCATGCATGCACTCTTCGCCCCATCGCCCATCGCAAAGAAAGGAGTTGAAGTTGATGGTAGGGCCGGCGGAGGCGGTCGTGAGCATTGAGAGGGATGGGATGGGCGCGGTGATGGTGATGGTGGGGTCGGGAAATTGGTGCGGTGTGGTGCAGTGCATTGTTGATGCATGGAGAATGGCGGCCACGTTGAACGGAAAAAAAGAAAAAGATCGATTGTAGCGGCGATGGGTCGGCGAGGGAGAATGTGGAAGGTTTGCAGTTTTTTTCTTGGAAGGGTGTGTGTTGTTTCCATTTGTTCTGTTGAGTCTGCTATCGAGATTTTGTGCTATTCTTGATGGTTAGAGGATGTTAGGTGTTCGTTTGAGTGGATGGATAGCTTTGGGAGTGTTGATTTGAGGATTGGATAGATTAGTGGAGCGAAAATTTAAATCAGCAATGCCTTCTGGGAATTGAGAATTTGTATCATAGTACCTGTTACGATTTCGTCTACGGGCAGCTCACATTCTGACTAATCAATCAATTACAATCGAACTGCTATCGAATGGCGGAATAGCCCAGCCCCAGCCGTGGGCTGCACTTGGGTCCTCCCACTTGGGTCCTCCCTTCTTTCGGGGCCCCTCCTAAGTTTGCTCGGCTACAGGAAACATAGATGCTATGAGCCTCGCCGGGCGGGCATACATTATGCAGACTGCTAGAGGGCAAAAAACTCTCAATCAAATTTCGAGCGATTACTAAGAGTATAAGCTGTCCGTGGACGCTCGTACGTGAAGGCACTGGTCGTGACGGCTTAAGTCCGGCATGCAGATAGTGGTCTCCGTTAGAGGATTTCTGAAACGCTGGACAGACTGACCGGTTGCATTAGATATGAGAATTCTATTTGTGTATATTCGGATCCACGTCGAGATTTGATTAGGCATTATTAAGTTGGAGCCATGTTTGTGTGATCTTGTTGCGTGCTCTGTACCGAACCGTACTCTCAGTATCTCACTCCTTTTCCCGTACGCAGAGGGTGTCGTAGCCCAAATGGTGTCGATCCAGCTATCACGAGCTGGAATACTGATTCGTAAGCAGCTTCTGTTCGTACACATTGAACTTCGACTTTCGATGAAGCGTCTTGCCGCTGTGTATCAGCACTTGACGGCAATGCAGCACTGGCGACCATCCTGTCTGCGTTGTCCCGGTACAACGGTATCGCGCACACTGATTGTGGGATCGGCAAAGTGCTACCGTGTGGAGTTCCTCTTCGAAGATGTGTCGTGCAGCGCTCATTCGAAAGATCAAAGCTTGTGAACAAGCCAAAGCTGTCAGGTACCAGCCAAGGCCGCATATTCAGCCACTCTATAGTGCCAGCACGACGAAGACGCAGAAGGTCGCGAAGAGTATCGACAGCGGCGTGCGACGCTCAGAAGAAGCAGCCGAGTCTTGCGAAATCGCCGATGACGTAGAATTTCCAACTGATGAGCAGGACGAATTCTGCTGCCCATCACTTCCGCATGTAGTGCCATTTCCGGACGTCACACCGGACGCAGCGCTGACCGTGTAAGTCGTTTGCGATATCACAAAAACAGGCGGACTCGAGCCCTCGGGGACGGTGAAGTGAGTTTGTGCGTTAGCAAAGATTTCCGCTCCGTTGCTCTGAATTTGGCGGGTATATGTGACTGAATGGATCACGACTACCTGACCAGAAGCTGTTCCTCCTTGTCCAGCTCCTCCGTTGTCTGGAGTGCCACTCACAGAAGGAGCCGACTTCGATTTCGATGAATCCGGGTAATTGTCGGGCACTGCTGTTGCTTTCTGGCTTGTACTTGCAGTATTGTCCGCGGTCTGCGTGGCATACTCGGCAGTGTAAACAGCTGGCGCAGCGGCGATTGTAGACGCTTGCTGTGACTCTGTAGGACCGGCAGACGTCAAGTAAGGTCCCTTGACGGCGTCTGCTTTTTGCAGCGCGATCGGGGGGTCCCAGACGCCGTCCGGATATATTCCGCAGTCCTTGCCCCAGATGCTGTGCACTGCTTCCGATAGAGTCTCCGGCGGTAGCAACTGTGGATGGTAGTCGTTCCAGATGGTCAAGTTTTTCTGCGTCCTCCAGTCGACGTTCATTGCGTCTAGACCCACCCATTCCTGTGTACCTTCGAAATACGCTTCAGCAGGCACTTCTTGATAGCAGTCGTGGTGGCCCACATCCGTGAAAAACTCGCCGTCCGCACAGTGCCAAT
This sequence comes from Mycosphaerella arachidis, assembly GCA_001297265.1. NCBI lineage: Eukaryota > Fungi > Ascomycota > Dothideomycetes > Mycosphaerellales > Mycosphaerellaceae > Mycosphaerella > Mycosphaerella arachidis. The sequence goes on from LIHB01000168.1 coordinate 12,219, forward strand.
TGAGATCCGCGAAGTTGAAGGACGAGTGCGTGAAGAGTGCCCGGTTGCCTCGTACTGAAGACACATCCTCGGGTTTGACCGGGATAATGGTAGTCGCGATAGTCGTTCCGCAGCCATCAACTCGTGATAATTTCGCAATAGATACTGCGACGCTCGGACTTGTAATGGTGACACCGTCTGTGACGAAGGTGTTTGGTCCGGCGGCAGTGCGAGTGCCAGGAATCGTGATGGCAGTTTTGTTACATAAGTCACCAGAGCCTGACACAGTAGTGATGGGCCAGTACAGCAATCTAGCCTTACTGCCAGCGACTTGGCAGTTGTTACACTCCTGACCAGCTGAATTGGTAGAATAGCTGATGGTTCTTGTCGAAGTAGTATCACACGGCGGATCCAGAAGACCACCAAACCCGGACGATGTGCGGACTTGGCTCCATTTGCTTGTCCATGAGCTGTACAGCAGCTCGCAGTCTTTCGGGCCTATCGAGCATGGTGCTGACTGGGTGTATCCGGTGGTCGGCAGGTAGCGGTTTGTGTTGGTGTAGACTTCCGTGAAGTTGACGGTAGATCCATCCCTGCGAATCGCGGATCCGACCACACGCGGGTACCCATCACACAGAGTCGTCAGACTGGCAATGCTGGTGGTACCTGGGGCAAACGACTGAGCAACAATCGTGCCGACGTAATACGAGGTCTGACTTGCTTGTGCGGAATACCACGAGAGCGAGGCGTTCCGGTATGCGAAGAGCTTAGCCTGGCAGCTTTCAGCGTAGGCCAGCCCACGACCGTCCGCAGTGTTGTCATTAGAGGCGATGACAGGCAGAATCCAGTATTGCAGGTATGCCAAAAGGCACATTATGGCTCCGTGGTATCCAGCCATTGTGTCTGCAGTCAGGCCGTGACGGCCTCTTGGGATGATGAAGACATAAACATGTTCAAGAACAGGACTGCATCGAGAAAACGAGGTTACGTACGTCAGGGCTACCAATCATAGATTACCGGTGATGTAGCGCCACCATCGTGTCTTAGTGGGAAGAGTCTCGGCCGTATACTTTTCAGACCGCAGGGCAATGCTGTGCTTAGCTGTGCGGCGGCGTGAGACGGGAGCATCGTAAGGTAAGACGTGCTGCTTTTTGCAGCCAAAATACGAAAGCATCATTCGCGGAGGCAATCGGAAAAGCCGGGGGCAGGTGGCCTAAACGTGGTCGGCCACCCGTGGATTCATCTCATCGCGGTGGCCGCCAGTCTAGCCACGAATGGGTAACGGGTTGGCCACGGGTCAGCGTAGCCCGGAAGAGATCCCGGAAGGGTCTTTGTCACGCCCAAGGCAAGCTGCACCGTGGGACCAAACGTGGCCACGAGTGGTTGTCTCCTTACACCGATGTTTACTATGTACCCAGTCCCTGTGTGCGAGTGGCTGTCGTATGGCCGTAGCACTAACGTGGCCCATGTCATCGGATCCTGGGCATTAATCTCATCAACCAGGAAATAATAATATCATCAGACGTCTTCCTTGCGAGCTGCTGTCGAGGAAGCGCGTTCGAGGTTTCTTGCCGCACGCATATCGTAGCATACGAAAGCATCATCTGGTCGGCCGAATTCAGGCTGGCCAGGAGACATTTGTCCAGATGTCGAAGCGGTCGTGGTCGCTGCGGATGCCGATGCCGCCGGGTGTGCGGCCAAACCAAACGGCACCTCCCATGCATGAGTCCGCTATACCCGAAGCGTCTGAGCTGTCTGAGGTAAGCCAGAGCATAGTTGCAGTCGTCCTCGACGTGGTTAGACAAGATCTCCAAAGCTAAGGTCAGTAGTACAGTACCCCTCGTAGGTGGCCCGGCGCTGTCTCTAGTCGGCACGGCAGCCGTTCGTATCGGGGAAGGGGGCTACAAACCATCGCTGGAGTGAAATGCCAAGGCTGTAGCGGTACTGTACAGTACTCGTGGTGCATGCATCACCGCCATAACCGGACGTAGTGCATCAGTGTCAGAGTCACCAGACCACGTTTTTCAAATGGAAGCGATTGCAAGCTCAATCTCTCAGATCGAGTTCGATGCAGCGATCACCGGAAGTTGCATCGCAGCAACAACGAAGCAGCTATTTTGGGACAAGCTAAGTTTCGTTAAGCTTTCTGCTCCAGAGGTCTATTCTATTGACGACCGACCAGTGTTGCCAGATCTAGAACGCCTTCCACAAAGCAGTTCCGCATCGCTGGAGGTATGGTGGACCGCGCCGGTCAAGCAGGTAGGCCTCGTCGCAGAACCATCGGAGGACGTACATACTTGCCATGCTGCTGGAGGAGAGAGATAGGTGAAGATCGTCGTTCGGCGTCGCGATTGGAATCACTGTGCTGTTTCGGCCTCGGTTTCAGCTCCGAATATGGGCTACGACAGCGTCATGACGCAGTATGCCCACCTGAGGTCGTTACAACGGATACTTGAGTATACCGCAGGAGAGATCAGATATCGACGAATACCATCATACTGACTAGACAAGAGCGGCCTCCCTCCATATTCCCCCCTCCGCCAAAGCAAGAGCCTAGTGTGATCTCAGCAATCTCATCGCCAACAGCAACCAGCATGACCACCCCGTCAATCCAATCACAGACCCTACGACTTCCCTCAACCTCGCCACAAAGCCAACTCCACCACTACCAAGTTCGGTGCCAATGTCTCTCCCACCCACATTCTCTACACATCATAATCCTCGGCGGCGGCGGCGGCCATAGCCGACCTTAATAACGCTTGCCCTGACTCTCCGCCGCTCCCCCAGCAAACTGACCACATCACAATCGTCGAGAAATAAGTCCCACCTCCAGGAAATCGGAAACGCCCGTCCCCCGTCGCCTGGCGGATCCTTATCCTCCGCCTAGGCTGGGACCCCAGCACCGCAGGCGCGAATGGGTGCAAATGCTTCGTCGCCATGACATGAGCTGGGCAGGTGATGGTTGAGGAAAGATATGATAATCATTCCGGGGAATCATCACAGCCCGGGGTTGCTTGCGAATCGGCATTGAATTGACTTATATGAGGAGCTTGAGACGACACTTAGTCTCGCCGGAGGGCCCTGGTAAGCCCGCGAAGCTGGAGTTAGGAATTCGGACTCGACAATTTGATGGCGGCGAGCCGAAAGGTGATGCTCGAGGAGCTGATGGGTTGATCCGATGGGAATTGATCTTTCCTGCCGGAAGTATTTGAATATCGAAAATTGGCACGGCCTGAGGTGCTCAAAAGGGCGGGATATTTTACCGAAGCCGCGGGGCAGTAGGAGCGGATTGCAATGAACCCGTCCGTGTTGGGAGAACACGACGTACAACATGGCGGTAGTTGTGCCTGCGGATCCGGACATGGCGAAATGCGCACACACTGGGATCAGAAGAAGAAGAAGAAGAAGAAGAAGAAGAAGAAGAAGAAGAAGAAGAAGAAGAAGAAGAAGAAGAAGAAGAAGAAGAAGAAGAAGAAGAAGAAGAAGTTTTCCGTGGCTTTGCACCGACGGCGAGGAGGCTTGTGGCGCATGCAGGTGATGATTTGGGGGTGTGGTCCGTTGCTGGATATGGATCATCATGAGCACTGGACAAACCAGAGGTTGGCGCTGGTTGGGGATACTGCTGATCCGTTTCTGCCGTATGCGGACATTGTAACGCCGATGCTTTGGCCCAGGTTGACGATACGATAAGATAGTTCTTGGGCAAGGCTCCGCGACAAGTGATCATCGAAGACGCCACTTCGCTTGGCCTGCTACGGGCCGATGGCTCAGGTCCCAAGGCTGTCTCGGGAACACTGAGAGTCCTCGACGACATCCGTGGAGAAAGAATCGATAGGACACGGGAACAGGGCAGAATCAATGGCAGCGACGCTGCTGAGAAACCGCCACGTAGGTCGATTGCGTGAAACCAATTTTGATCTCCTAGCTGACGTCGATTAGCTAACTTCGTCATTTGGGTCATAGATAAATGCTTCCCTTACGATGTGTGGTCGCAGACAGGGAAGAGGCTGAAAGAGTATCGTGGAAAGACGACGGCGCAAAGCGCAATCTAGTATTTCGGCAGTTTCTGAGCACAGTTCTATCTTACGCTCCTGAAATCGACGAACCCTCACGGAACACGACATCGACATCAGGATCCTATTCCTCGTCATCGTCGCTGCTCGCGAACATGTCCTCCAGAACATAAGGTTTCGTAGTCTCTGAGCTTGTCTGTGCTGCATCATGTTTGTGGCCAACAGAAGGCGGTGTCACCGGTGTTGACGACGTCCACGGGCTTGGTCGACGGTAGTAAGCCAGGGCAGTCTGTGTTGGGACATCACGTTCGGGGTCCTACTCCTCATCGCTGTCCGCAAACATGTCTTCTGCTAGCTTCCTTCGCTTTGGCCCAGCGGCCGCTGGTTTAACGTTGTTGCTGGCCTTCAGTGAGATGCCGCCTTTGGTGCCCTTCGTTTGGGGTGTGTGTGATGCGTCCGCTGTTGGTATGCGTGCGTGTGCCATCGGTGCATCGCTTGCGGCGGCTCCCTCAAGGTCTTCAAGGGAAGAACCATCAAGGTCGTTCATGGGCACGCCATCCAGATCGTCCATTGGCGCTCCGTCTAGGTCTTCAAGAGGCTCACCATCCACATTATCAGCTTCTGATTGACCAGGGGCTGCAGCTGGAGATGCAGATGCTGCAGAAGTCGCTGTGCCATCAACCCTCTTGAACCTTGCCATGCGCTTCTCTTCAAGCTTCTTGCTCTCCGCAGCCGCTTTCTCCGCCTCCTCGTCCTGCTGCACTGGCTGCTCAAAAAAGTTCTTCTTGAGCTCCTCGAAGACGTCGCTAGCAAAGACACTACCTTTCTCCCACACCTCGAACAGACCACGTAATCGGCCTCGCCACTGTTCAGCTCTGAAGCGACCCCAGCCAAGATCTTTCTCTAGTTGACCGAGGTGCTCAAAGGTTTTCTGCCGCTTGAAGGCGTTCTCGAATAGCTGCCGATACTTCCACGCATTGCGTACTCCTGCTGTGGATGAGTTATGTAAGACATCATTGATGAGATATAACGCGACGAGCTTGGCAAGTGAAGGATCATCCTTCTCCTCGCCACTCTTACCCGCATCGGGCACCGGTGTAGTCTCCAATGTTGGCAACTCTTCGTCCGGCTCGTAAACGTCATCTTCATCTTGGTTGACGTCCTCTTTGTCGAAGCGCGCACACTGGGTTAATGTGAATGGTTTCTCCACATTGAGTACAAGCATGTCGACAATTTCTTCGGCACCGGCGCCTGCATTGTTAATGGCAAAGGACGTCACGGCGCCCACTTCTGCTTTGCGGAGCTTGGTATGAGACGAGGGCATCCTAGACAGCAGCCATGCGAACTTGGCAACTTGCAACGGCGTGAGGTGCCTCTTCTCGGAGGGCGGTGGAGCACCCTGGCCTGCACGGCCGCTCTGATTGAATTGCCGTCGTTCCTCATCATCACTGTCCTCTTCACTCGATTCGTAGTTGGAGTGGTCAACGACTTCGCCAAGGCTGGACAGATCGGCAAAGGGTACTTCTTCGTGCGGAGGTACCCAATCGATGATGATGTCGTCGAGGATGCGCTCGGGGCCTCGTGCAGTGCGCTTACGAGTCTGTATTGAGTCGTAGCCATCACTGTCACCCCAAAGCAAGAACCGATAGTATACGCCCGCTGTGCTGCGAGAATCGTATAGGAATGCGAAGCGCTCGTCATCCTGTACTTCCGGCAGCGACATCAACATAGCCTCGATCTCCAGAGCTCGAGCAGCATCTGGCTCCGACAATAATCGATCAACGATTGTATGCACAGCTCGCAGGGTTGCAATGTCGAGTGGCGGCTGCACTATGATTGTCGCATTTGCGGAGATTGGCGGTCTAGGTGAGGCATCATATGAATCTGGTGGAGCAAAGTCGGAAGGCGGCGGCGCATTGCGCATGTTGAAACGTGCCGGCTGATCTGTGCTGGCCTTTTGCGCACCAAAGGGTTCCGCAGATGTCACCGCAGGTACAAAAGGCAGATTGGCGTGCAAAGAAGTCGATAACAGATGGCGAGAAACGGACAGATGAAAGCCGGCGCTCAAGTACTTGTCCTTCAGCGCACTCACAGCTCCATCGATTTGCGTAGTCGACGTCTCAGACGACAGCTCAGCAATGGCAGTGAGCGAACGTTTCGCGCCATACTCCGTCCTAGGAGGTGGTTGCAGGCGGACTGAGTGCACCTGTAGATATGGCCCGAGCAGCGCCTTTACGTCTTCCTCTCGCGTCATGGGCGGAAGAGACGAGAGGTGGACCGTCGGTCTGGGCGCGACCTCTTCCTCCATGTCCTCATCGCCATCGCGCGTATCTCGCGAGTCTTGAGCAGGCCGGCCCGCGCTTCGACCAGCGAACGCAGCCAGATCTTCCTGCTCCCGTCGTGCTTCTTGCGCCTCACGCATCTCGTCCAGTGCGCGCTTCCTCTTCAGGTTTGGAGGCGCGAATCCAGCAACGGGTCCCAGACTGCCCGGCCCACTCCTCGGTCCTCCTGGCGGTGCTCCATACCTGCTAGGAGGTCCATCGAGTCCTCCACGCGGTGCAGCTGGAGGCTTATTGAAGCGCGGAAACCCATCGAATGCCTCGTCGTCATCGTCGTCGCCGCCGCCCAAGCTGGATTCGAATTCTTTCAGGGCCTTTTCATTCTCTTCTGCCTCGCGACGCTTCTTTTCCTGCACGGCGAGCCGCTCTTTCTCAAACTGGCTGAGTTTCTTTGGTGCAGCTAGCTTGTTCGAAATGTCCGGGAACTCGAGGGGCGCCTCATCCTCGGCCATCTTGTTGTCATATGTTCATTCGTGCAATTCGAAGGTGTAACTCGCATCGATGAGCCGCGGAGGAGGTTGTTGATGTGGAATGGAGTAAAAGTCTGAAGTTCGCGCATGGCTGTTGTTGTATTCGTGGATCGGCAGTTAAGATTCCATTAGAAGTCCTGCGCTGAGCTCCAGACGACCTTAGTCAATGCTTTGACGGAGCTGCGCTAAGTTTAGTGGAGATGTCAGTACCCGGCGGGACCTAATCCTCCACCACTTTCATGCTTCCAATATCTCGTAGCTGGCGGCATCGCTGAACAAACATTCCACCTTACCTTCTCTGCGCGGCCCTTGGGTGGAGGCTAAGGGAATGGCAGATGGACTGGACCATGTGACATAACATCACCAAAACACACACACACACACCCCCCGAGCCCCCACCGCCCCCCCCCTCGGGGTCCGCGAAGGCGCTCCTTCACCATGGCTACGCGCGACATGCTCGATCCGATCTTTCAGGACCTCCGCAAGGACAAACTTCGACAGAACGCCGCCAATCACCTCTTGGAATGTGTGAACAATGCCTTCCGCGAACTACAACCGAGTCAGTTCGCTGCATTCTACAACGAAGTCAACTCGCGCATGGTGGCCATGATCCTCAGTGGAAACGATAGCAACGAACGAATCGGGGGACTGTACGCTTTGAACGCTCTGATCGACTTCAAGGGCGACGATGCGGCGCAAAAGGTCACCAAATTCAGCAACTACATCAAGAGGACGCTGGAGGGCAACGACAATGTGGCTATGACAGTGGCCGCAAAATGCTTGGGACGACTCGCGACACCGGGAGGAGCGTTGACTGCTGAGCTGGTCGAGGCAGAAGTGAAGCACGCGCTGGAATGGCTCACGTCGGAGCGGAACGAGAACAGACGCTTTGCCGCGGTCCTCATCCTGCGAGAGCTGGCGCGCAACAGCTCCACACTGCTCTACATGTACATCCCCGGCATCCTCGTCAGCATCTGGGAAGGCTTGAGAGATCAAAAGGTCGTCATACGAGAGACATCTGCCGAGGTCGTCTCCAAATGTTTCACCATCCTGTCGGCTCGCGACCCACAGCAGCGATCCACGTGCCTGACCCGGATGTTTGAAGGCGCTCAGGATGGCTTCCGACGAGGTACGGTGGAGTGCATACATGGATCCCTGCTGGTCTACAAGGAGTTGCTCATAGCGGGAGGCATGTTTATGCACGGCACAAAGTACAAGGACGCCTGCGAGCGCGTTCTGATACAGCAGTATCGCGAACACAGAGATCCCACCATTCGCCGGACGGTGGTGGAGATCTTCCCGCTGCTCGCTGCCTATGCACCCAAAGAGTTCTGCCACAATTACCTCGCACGTTCGATGCAGCATCTTCAGACTCTTCTCAAGGATCCAAAGCAGAGGAATATGGCATTCACAGCTATCGGCAAGATTGCACACGCGGTTGGCTCACAAATCGCGCCATACCTGGATACCATCCTCTTGCACATCCGCGACGCCCTGTCAGTCAAAAATCGTACGAAGCACTCTGATGAGGCGCCTATCTTCGAATGCATCAGCATGATTTCGATAGCGGTGGGGCAAACGTTGAGCAAGTACATGGAAGCATTGCTTGACCCGATATTTGCGTGTGGCCTCTCGGACGGCTTGACGCAAGCACTGGTCGACATGGCTCACTACATCCCGCCCGTCAAGTCAACGATCCAGGAGAAGCTTCTCGACCTCCTGAGTCGCACACTATGTGGTCAGCCGTTCCAGACATTGGGCCACCCCACGCAAGGTAAAGGCCTGCCTCCGATCTTCACCAAAGAGTGGCGCGATCAGAAAGACCCACAGCATCAGGAGCATAAAGACGCAGAGATCGCATTGGCATTACACACTCTCGGCTCATTCGACTTCAGTGGCCACGTACTGAACGAGTTCGTTAGAGACGTTGCGATTCGATACGTTGAGGATGACGATGCAACAATTCGAAAAGCGGCTGCATTGACATGTTGCCAGCTGTTTGTCAAGGATCCGATCGTGCACCAAACCAGCCACCACGCCATACAGGTTGTGTCCGATGTGATCGAGAAGCTGCTCACAGTCGGTGTTGCAGATCCGCACCCAGACATACGACAAACAGTACTCGCTAGTCTCGACGCACGATTCGATCGACATCTGGCTAAAGCGGAGAACGTCCGCACGCTTTTCCTGGCATTGAACGATGAGAAGTTTTCGATCCGCGAAGCATCCATGACGATCATTGGTCGTCTTACTGCTGTCAATCCTGCTTACGTCTTCCCTTCGCTGCGAAAAGTGCTTATCCAGCTACTGACCGAGATCGAGTATTCCAACAACCCGAATAACAAGCGGGAGTCGGCCCAGCTGATCAGTCATCTGGTAAACGCAAGCAGCAAGCTCATCAAGCCCTATGTCGATCCTATGGTAACCGTACTTCTGCCCAAGGCTGAGGATAGCAATGCCGACGTTGCTGCAACCACCTTGAAAGCCATCGGTGATCTCGCAATCGTCGGGGAAGATGAGATGGTCAAGTACATACCCGAGCTCATGAAGATCATCCTGCGAAGTCTTCAAGACTTGGCTTCGCCGAAGAAGCGCGAAGCGGCACTGTGCACTCTCGGTCAACTTGCCAGCAACAGCGGCTATGTCATTGATCCATTCTTAGATCACCCAGAGCTGTTGACCATCTTGGTCAACATCGTCAAGAATGAGCCTCCCGGTGACTTGAGGCGAGAGACTATCCGTTTGATGGGCATCCTTGGCGCTCTTGATCCTTACAAGCACCAACAAGTCATCGAAGAGTCCCCAGAGTCGAATCTCAGAGCTGAAGCCGAGGCCGAATCGGACGTCACTCTAATCATGAAAGGCATCACTCCTAGCAATGAAGATTACTACCCGACAGTTGTAATCAACACCCTCATGACCATGCTGAAGGAAGACACTCTCAAGCAATATCACTCCGGTGTGGTAGAGGCAGTCATGAACATCTATGCCACCATGGGGATGAAGTGCGTACCATTCCTGGGGACAGTCGTTCCTGGAATTGTCGGCGTGCTGAAAGATGCTTCATCGGACAACCGTCTCGAAGGATACTTCAACCAGCTCAGTCTACTGGTCAAGATCGTTCGACAGCACATTCGCCCTCATCTCAAAGTCATTTTGGGCGCTATCAGCGATCACTGGTACAAGAGCACTCAACTACAAGCCACCATACTCAGTCTGATTGAGAGCATAGCTAGGAGCTTAGAAGGCGAGTTCAAGGTGTATCTGGCGGACGTCCTACCTCTTATGCTGGGTGTTCTTGATGCCGATAATCGCACAGAAGCGGGTCGTGCGGCTTGTCAACGGGTGTTGCACGCGTTCCTTGTCTTTGGCGCCAGCGCCGAAGAGTATATGCACCTCATAATACCAGTCATAGTTCGTATGTTCGACATCACAGATGGCCGATATCGCCACAGAGAGGTACGGAAGGCAGCCATTGAGACCGTTGGTCGCCTGAGCAAGCAGGTCAACATTTCCGAATTTGCTGCGAAGATCGTCCACCCTCTGTCACGGGTCCTAATGGGCACGGATCCCACTTTGAAGCCTGTGGCCATGGAGACACTGTGTGCTTTGGTATTTCAGCTGGGTCAGGACTATCTCCACTTTGTGCCGACCATTGACAAAGTCCTACAACAGCAGCGCATCCACAACACCGCATACAATCTCATCATAACTAAGCTGAAGAAGCACGAAGCATTGCCGCAGGATCTGAGTCCCGACGAGCGCTATGGTGATGAGGACGATGACCAGTACCCAACTGAGATTGCTACTAAAAAACTTGCTGTCAACCAGCAGCATCTCAAGAATGCTTGGGAAGCCAATCAGAAATCGACCAAGGAAGATTGGGTGGAGTGGATGCGGCGCTTCTCGGTCGAGTTGCTGAGGGAAAGTCCACAACAGGCGCTCCGGGCTTGCACGAATCTGGCCAGCATATATGCACCATTGGCGCGTACTCTGTTCAACAGTGCCTTCGTGAGCTGCTGGACAGAGCTGTACGATCAATACCAGGAGGAGCTTGTCCGATCGATCGAGACTGCGCTTACCAGTCCTGCTATTCCTCCCGAAATCCTGCAGATCCTGCTCAACCTAGCAGAGTTCATGGAGCATGACGACAAAGCACTGCCCATTGATGTCCGGACTCTTGGCATGTACGCAGGCAAGTGTCACGCATTCGCCAAGGCACTCCACTACAAAGAGCTAGAATTCAATGCTGAGCAGAACGCAAGTGCGGTGGAAGCTCTGATCTCCATCAACAATCAGCTTCAGCAGACCGACGCGGCTTTTGGCATCCTTAGAAAGGCGCAAGGCTACAATGACGTCGATCTGAAGGAGACCTGGTTCGAGAAGTTGCAGCGTTGGGAAGAGGCTCTGATGGCCTACCAAGCTCGCGAGGAGAATGAAGGAGGACCGCACCACGCCTCCTTCGAGGTCATCATGGGCAAGATGCGTTGTCTGCACGCTCTCGGCGAATGGGACACGTTGTCTCAGATCGCACAGGACAAGTGGGGCTCTGTTTCGAATGAGAACAGGCGGCACATAGCCCCTTTGGCTGCAGCCGCTGCATGGGGCATGGGACAGTGGGACCTCATGGACGACTACCTGGCAGCGATGAAGGCTCACACTCCCGACCGTAGCTTCTTCGGCGCCATTCTTGCCATTCACAGAAACCATTTCGACGACGCTCACATGCACATCAACAAGGCAAGAGATGGACTTGACACCGAACTAAGCGCACTGCTCGGCGAAAGCTATACTCGTGCATACAGCGTGATTGTGCGCGTTCAAATGTTGGCCGAGCTCGAGGAGATCATTTCGTACAAGCAGCACTCGAACGACCCAGACAAGCAAGAACGCATGCGAGCTACCTGGACGAAACGTTTAAGGGGCTGTCAGCGCAATGTCGAAGTATGGCAGCGCAACCTCAAAGTACGGGCGCTAGTCATCACGCCTCAGGAGAACGTTGAGATGTATATCAAGTTTGCATCGATTTGCCGCAAAGCTGGAAGAAACGGCCTCGCCGAGAAGAGCTTGAACAGTTTGCTCGGCAGCTCAGGAGGTATAGGAACCCTTCTGTCGGACCCAGAGAACTGGAGCAAGGTCAAGAGTGCCCCGTACTCTGTCCAATATGCCACGTTCAAGTTCCTCTGGAGTAGCGAGCAGCATGAAGCTGCCCTCTCTGCGCTACGCGAGTTTACCGGTCGACTCAAGAACGACTACCAGGAGCGTAACGCCGCTGCCATGGCTGCAGCACCATCTATCAATGGGGCTGGCCACGCCTCGCGTTACAACAACGGCGTCAACGGCGTGAATGGTCTCCACAGCAACGGACCGTTCGGCCCTGCTAACAGCCACCAGATCTCGCCGAGAGAGAAAGCGGAGCTGGAAGAGTGGAAGATTCTTCTTGCCCGTTGCTACCTCAAGCAAGGTGACTGGCAAGTCAAGTTACATGGCGGCGATTGGTCTTCGGACCATGTTCAGGACGTACTGCAGTCGTACTACTCTGCGACCAAGTACAACGAGAACTGGTACAAAGCGTGGCATGCTTGGGCGTTGTCCAATTTCGAGGTCGTCACGTCCATGAGCACAGCTGAGGGCAGGGAGCAAGCAGACGTGCCGCCCTATGTCGTCTCAGAGCATGTGGTGCCGGCCGTCAAGGGCTTCTTCAAGAGCATCGCTCTGAGCTCCATGAGCTCACTGCAAGATACATTGCGTCTGCTCACTCTCTGGTTCGCGCATGGCGCTCATCAAGAGGTCACGCACGCTGTCGTTCAAGGCATCTCGACTGTTAGTGTGGATACCTGGCTCGAAGTCATACCTCAATTGATTGCTAGAATCAATCAGCCGAATAGGCTTGTTCGTGAAGGCATTCACAACCTGCTTGTTGACATCGGACGAGCACATCCTCAAGCTCTGGTCTACCCGCTTACCGTCAGCATGAAGAGCGATGTCACCGGTCGCAGCAGATCTGCTGCTCGCATCATGGAGGCAATGAGGCAGCACTCTCCAAAGCTAGTTGAGCAAGCCAGTCTGGTCAGTCATGAGCTGATCAGGATCGCGGTTCTCTGGCACGAGCAGTGGCATGAAGGTCTTGAGGAGGCATCTCGTCTGTACTTCGGCGACCACAACATCCAGGGCATGCTGGCAACGCTGGAGCCGCTGCATGAGATGTTACGCAAAGGTCCGGAGACTCTGCGCGAGATCTCATTCATTCAATCCTTTGGCCGCGACCTCAACGAAGCTAGGGACTGGTGCGAGGCGTACAAGAGCACGAATGAGATTGGTGACCTCAATCAGGCGTGGGACCTGTACTATGGCGTGTTCAAAAGGATTGCACGGCAGCTCCCACAGCTGATGGGTCTCGAACTTCAATACGTTTCGCCAGAGCTCAAGAACGCACATGATTTGAGTTTGGCCATTCCGGGAACGTATCAATCTGGAAAGCCCGTGATCAGCATCCAGAGTTTCGACCCCGTTGCCACCGTCATTTCATCGAAGCAGCGACCGCGTAAACTCACCATGAGGGGCAGTGATGGCGTCAAGTACGACTTCATTATCAAGGGACACGAGGACATTCGACAAGACGAAAGAGTCATGCAACTGTTTGGCCTTGTGAACACCTTACTCTCGACCGACCCTGAATGTCTGAAGCGCCATCTCAACATCCAGCGCTATGCGGCAATTCCTCTGTCAACACAAGCCGGTCTGCTTGGGTGGGTGCCGAACTCTGATACTTTGCATGTGCTGATCCGCGAGTACCGGGAGAGCCGCAAGATTCTTCTCAACATTGAGCATCGTATCATGTTGCAGATGGCTCCTGATTATGATAACCTCACATTGATGCAAAAGGTCGAAGTCTTTGGCTACGCCCTGGACAACACTACCGGACAGGATCTGTACCGAGTCTTGTGGTTGAAGAGCAAGTCGTCTGAAGCTTGGCTGGACCGAAGAACCAACTACACTCGCTCGTTGGGTGTCATGTCTATGGTCGGCTATATCCTCGGTCTTGGTGATCGTCATCCAAGCAATCTTATGCTCGACCGCATCACCGGCAAGATCGTGCACATCGATTTTGGTGACTGTTTCGAAGTCGCCATGCATCGCGAGAAGTACCCAGAACGTGTTCCGTTCCGTCTGACCAGGATGTTGACCTTCGCAATGGAAGTCAGCAACATCGAGGGATCCTTCAGAACAACATGCGAGCAGGTCATGCGTCTCCTGCGTGGTAACAAAGAGAGCTTGATGGCTGTGCTCGAAGCCTTCATTCATGATCCCCTCCTAACTTGGCGTCTCGGCACCCGCGAGTCACCCCCAGAGCCTTCTTTCCCATCCGAACGCCGCACATCGATCATGGGTGCCCCTGGAGCGGATCCTGCCGCGGCACGTCGTCCTTCGGTTATGGGCGGCGACCCGAATGCCCCACCGGGTGACCGACCGAACAACTCGTATCGACCGAACCGCCGCATCAGCACTTTGCCCGGCCTCAACGGGCATCAAGATCCAGCAGAGAAGGAAGTGCAGAACGCTCGGGCTTTGCAGGTCTTGAGCAGGGTCAAGGAGAAATTGACTGGACGCGATTTCAAGAAGGAGACTGAACTCAGCGTCATTGAGCAAGTCGAGCGCCTTCTCAGCGAAGCCACGAATCTGGAGAACCTGTGCCAGCACTACATAGGATGGTGCAGCTTCTGGTAAAGGATAACGTGTGAGATGGGTGGTTTCCATGGCGTTGAGAAGAGAAAGCTTGATACTTTTATGGATTGTAACTGTATGGTTCAGCGAGGCGTTGTGACACATACCGGTGCTTTCTACCAGCAAGAGACGATCCGGTGAAGTTCATGCCGGGTGCTGCGACAGAATGCTTGGAATGGCAGCACAGCTTTAGCACTGCATAGCATAGCATAGCATAGCATAGAATAGCATAGCGGTTGACGGTACGATGCATTGACATGGGATCCGGCCCCAATGAACAGAGCCGAAGCCCGAAGCCCGAAGACGACTAGACGACCTCACGTGATGCCCTTCGACTCCTTCGATCCTCGTGACCTAATTTCGTCTAGGGCCGGTTCAGGCCGTCTTCTCCACAGTTCGGCTCCCCTAGTGCCTTCACCTACTCCACTTTCGAGTCGACAGACCAATCAAGATGTCATATCGGATCTGAGTGTCGTCGGATCGACTAATCGGTAGGTCATCGAACGACGAATGCCCAAACGGCGAATGACGGAAGAACCTCTGCAATATGCACCGCACCTCCAAGCCGATTGCCACTGTTAGCACCGACGGCATCATCGGATGTAACTCTCACGTGAAAGTGATTGTATATACAGCATAGCATCATCATCATCATCATCATCGACATGACCATGCTTCATACATTCTCGTATCGCACTGCTGAGCAACAACACATCAACATCCCATCCCATTCAAAGCATCGCCAACCTCAACGCCAGCCATGTCCCCAAACAAGAAAGACTTTGATCTCGCCATAATCGGCGGCGGAATTTCCGGCCTAACCCTCGCCATCGCCCTCCACACCCGGGGCCTCAACGTCAAGATCTACGAGCAAGCGCCTCACTTTGGCGAAATTGGCGCAGGCGTAGCATTCACCGGGAACGCGGTCCAATCCATGAAGCACTGCTACTCCGGCATCTACGAAGCGTTTGAGAAAGTTCGAACCGGAAACATCTGGCC
Organism: Mycosphaerella arachidis; assembly: GCA_001297265.1. Classification (NCBI taxonomy): domain Eukaryota; kingdom Fungi; phylum Ascomycota; class Dothideomycetes; order Mycosphaerellales; family Mycosphaerellaceae; genus Mycosphaerella; species Mycosphaerella arachidis. Next base: position 27,744 of record LIHB01000168.1, read on the forward strand.
TTCGAAGAAGAACGTCTGGTTTGATTACCACGATGGGTATCACCATCGGGGAGATGGGAAGACGTTTGCGTTTAGCGTTACGAATGCATTGGGACAGGCGGGGGTTCATAGGGCGAGGTATTTGGACGAGTTGGTGAAATTGTTGCCGGGGGAGTGTGCGGAATTCGGTCGAAGGTTGGAGAATCTCACGAGGGATTCTGATGGGAGGCACGTTCTGCACTTCCACGACGGATCTACGGCGACTGCGTCGGTGGTCATAGGATGTGATGGGATCAAGTCGAAGGTCCGGAGTCTGATGTACGGCGCTTCGCATCCGTGCTCGAAGCCGACGTATACGCACAAGTATGCGTATAGAGCCCTCGTCACGATGGAGGATGCAATCAGAGCTGTCGGGGAGGAGAAGGCGCAGAATGCGTGCATGCACATGGGCCCTGGCGGACATATGTTGACATTCCCAGTGAACCATGGGCAGACGCTGAACATCGTGGCCTTCCACACGACCGAGGACGATTGGCCGGAATCTCAGCACTTGACAAAGCCGGCGAAGCGCGAGGATGCGTTGAGAGATTTCGAAGGGTACGGGAGAGACGTTCGGAATCTGTTGGAACTGTGTCAGGCGAATCTGGATATATGGGCCATCTTCCACTTGGGGGATAACCCCGTGCCGAAATACAACGACGGGACTGTCGTGCTCATCGGCGACGCAGCCCACGCGACCAGTCCGCATCATGGTGCAGGGGCTGGGTTTTGTATTGAGGATAGTGCCGTACTGGCGGATCTGCTGGCGGACGAGAGAGTGAAGAGTCAGAAAGATGTCGAAGCTGCGTTTGAGACTTTCGATCAAGTGAGGAGGGAGAGGGGAAATTGGTTGGTGCAGACCAGCCAGCACATCGGGAACTGTTATGAGTGGCTTGCTGAGGGTGTTGGGGAAGACTTTGGAAAGATCAAGCATGAGATTGATACGAGGAACGGTAAGATCGCAGACGTGGATGTTGCGGGCATGTGTCGGGAGGCGAGGCAGCAGCTGGGTGCATATTTGGTAGCCAGTGGAAAGCTATGATGTATGGAAATAATGTCGAATGTATGAACATTTTGCTGACCGCTCGAAGAGCTCCTGGTCTCCATCATCTAATCGCCCATGTTCGTCGCTGCTTCGAGACGATAGCTGCCGGGATGCCTGCTGGAGATACTATCAATATGCAATCGTTGCATGACTGCCCAGCGTCGAAATTGAGCATGCTGCAGCAGATTGGTGACAGTAGGCCAGCATTGAGTGGTACGGCCGTCAGGTTGGCCGGATTGCACAGCACGAAGAGGCGATTGTCCGCGCAGGCTACATTGTTGCACTCCAAAATGTGTCAGCAGACTATGTGAGACTCAGATACCCCTATTCTCGGCTGCCGTTGCCGTAGGCTTCTGCCAAGTCTGTACAGCCTGGCTTCCAGAATATCGCATACGTACCTATTTAGGTTCCCATGCTCATCGCCACCAATAGCGCTGCATATATTGCCCATGTGAGAAGAATTGTGCAGAAGAGCATGGCACGTGAGCTCTTGCTTATGCAACGAGCCGAGCAGAATATGCCGAGCCGGGTTTGCAGCCGATGCTGAACGCGCATACGTCCCGAGAGCCGACCCCTGATATGCGCCCCCACCAACACTGAGTCCGAGGTTAGGACGGGTCTTCTCCAGGTTTGTTGTTACAACGTCTCCTTCGAATCCAGGTGCGCAATAAGAGATCAAATAGCAAGCCATCTCCGACTACTTACCACGCCGTGCAACTCATTGGACTAAACCCCAGAGGGACAAGCATCCACCTTGAACAATCAAGCACTCGATTGACTCGTTGACAACCATCATGACTTCCAACGGATTGAGCCATAAGAGTTTAGATATCAAGAAGAATGCCGATGGGTCTGCTCGCTTCGACCCAACGTTCACGCAGAGAGTCGTTGAATCAATGGGACCAAAGACCTCGCCTCGAATGAGAGAGGTGATGGCTTGTCTGATCCCACATCTTCACGACTTCGCTCGTGAGGTGGAGTTGACAGTCGACGAATGGATGGCGGGCGTGAACTTGCTCAATTGGGCAGGCCAGATGAGTAACGACAGGAGGAACGAAGGCCAGCTTGTCTGTGATGTGGTTGGGCTTGAGTCGTAAGTGGTTGCCGTGGTCTCTCGCAGCAATCGGACTGATCATTCTTTAGTCTCGTCGATGAGATCACATACAAGAAGGCTTTAGAAGCAGCAGATACTGCCACCCAGAGCGCCATCCTTGGACCGTTCTTCCGCACAGATCATCCGGTGCGACCGAAGGGTGCAAACATCCACATCACCAAAGGCGAAGGCGCCGAGGCATTGTATTTCTTCGGTCGGGTGATGGATGCTAAGACTGGACGCCCTTTGGTGAACGCCTCTGTAGATGTATGGATGGCCTCCACGAATGGCCTGTACGAACAACAAGATGATAAGCAAGTCGAACACAACTTGCGAGGCAAATTCTTGACAGATTCCAATGGCGAATATGCATTCTACTGCATCAGACCCACGCCGTATCCGGTCCCATTCGACGGTCCAGCAGGGAAGTTGTTGCAGCTCATGGATCGTCATCCTTACAGGCCTGGGCACATCCATTTGATTGTAAGCAAGAACCGAGCGACAGGACCCAAGGAAATTGTGCTGATGAGATATCAGGTACTGAAGGAAGGCTATGAGCCGATCACCACCCAGATCTTTGACGCTAAGAGCGACTATCTTGACAACGACTCAGTAAGTGCCAGTCGCAGAGGTTTGCTTCAAGCAGTGCTTCCGCTAACATGATCGATCCAGGTGTTCGCCGTAAAAGACAGTCTCATAGTGGACTTTCAGCCCCGGAAGAATGATCCCGAGGCCAAGCTTGAGATTCAGTATGATGTGCGCATGGCCCCTGCTGATCCGGCGAAGAAGAAGGCCTCGGTGTGAGTAGATTGCGAGAGAGCCCGTGCAGGCATTGCTGCCGCTACATTTAAGGCATCTCTAGCCAATCGAGGTTGATTAGCTGTTGGCCAAACCACGCTTCTGACATGTTATCTGCACTGAAATTCATGTCGATATCGTCCAAATTGAACTGTGGGTACATCTCGTTGCTGTATGCTGTCGTGGTGTCGTTTGCGTCGTTTCTTGTCGCAAAGTTCTCATGTGCTGCTGCACGCTGAGGGTCACCTTCGCGGGCGTCAGTGAGCCGGGCTTTCATCGTCTGCAGAATGCTCCGAGCATGCGCCGCAGAATGTATCTGACCCTCGTAATGCTGCAGGATGTACCAGCATCGTGCCCAGGAAGTTTCAATGTCGTTGGCTGTAATCCGTGGACCAAGCTCTTCCACCTTAGAGGACGCGAGCAGCACTATAGCCGCAGAAAATGTGAAGTACACAGTATGCCAGCCAGAGCTCCGGTACGGGGTTCCTAAGTTCTCGTACAAGGTGTCGAGCAGACGGCAAGCTGTGAAGATGCAGAGAGTACAGCAGCTGCGAATTAAGTCGTCGTCCAGCGACATGGGGGTTGTGAAACCTCTGGCGTTTCTCCTTGTTGACATGAGCAGTAGCGGTCGCAGGGAGAGTAGTCTCACGTACAAGAATCGGCAGTGAAGGATTTGTTGCTGCAAGTGGACGTGATCCTCGGTCGCGCTGCCGCCTATTTGCACTTGCAGGTATTCAGGAACGTTCTCGACAAACTTGTCTAGTCTGCGATTCAGATCTAGGACAGGTGCTAGCAGTTCCGAGGCCTGGGTCACTCCGTTGGGCTGTTTCTGTGAAGCGACACCAGAGCTGTCCCGGTAGAAAAGCTCCAAGATTTCTTCCAGAAAGTCGAACAATCGACAAGATGACACGAACAACCCTAGTCGCGACGGCACAGAAGCAGGCTGCACGCCGATATCATGGTCGCTGAGATACTCATCATCGACCAATGCAGGAGCTGGAACGTCTGTGATTCTGCCAATCATCGAAGGTCGCCCGAAAGTCATGGCCAGCAGACGGTCTAGGTTCACACATGTGTGCCATATCCTTCGACGCATTTCCAGCTCGAGCTGTGTAACATCTTTGCGGCTACCATGATTCACATGTAAACCAAGACTTTGGCCCATTCTGATTGCGAGTCCCAGGGAGTTCCAACAACGGCTGGCATGCTCTGTGCTCTGCAAGTACACGGCCGTGAGCACCAGCATCTGCACTAAGTTGATGGATGTGGAATCAAGGATGTCGAACGGGTAGGACTGTCGAGATCTCTGGTAGAAGTCATCGGCTACCGCCGCTTTCTGAGTTGCATCTACTTGTGCACTGAATTTGCAGCCCAGGGCGAAGACTAGGTTCAGGGTAGAGGTGAAGATGGCTTCTTCGGCTTCTGATTCGTGGCCAGCCTGGGACTTGTCGTCTTCCATCCAAAGTGTGTCGTACTTTAGTATGAAGCTAGGCTTATGCAATACTGGGAACAGGGGGTGGATGAACTCCCAAAAGCAAAGCAAGAATTGATCAGCCTGCCGTCTGCGCGGTAATACAGCAACGCCATGAGCCTTGGCAGGTAAACGATCTGGCACAGCCGATGCACTACTAGCATCTGCCAGTTCTCTAGCTCCACTGGAGACGTGACGTCCTGGAGTCACTGAGCCGGATCGACTCTCGTTCGGCATGACATGACGCAGAAAGGCGACAGTCGAGGATGGACCATATAGAGACTCATCGTGGCCAGATGCAACGGTAGCCAGACCATCTGCTCTCGCATGCACCACCAGGCCATGATGAGGTCCTGATACACCGAGTTCAGGATGTATGCTTGACCTCTGCGGAGGTTTTGGGTAAAACGCTGCTGCTGTGGGGCCTGGCCGCTTGGTCAGCCTCTGAGAGGTCTCGCCGATTTTGGATTCAACTTACCGGCTGCAAGCATGGAATGAGGCCCGTTCACATTCGCTTCCGATGTTGCTTGAGCAGAGATCGGGTCGGGTAGATTTATTCGGTTCGGAGCTTCTGTTGGCCGTCGTGGAGCGTGATCAGGCTTTGCACGCTGCCGGCGAGCATGATCAAACCTACACGTGCTGGCCACTCCACGATTCTGACACGCGACACACACAGGCTGTCTTCCGTCACATCTCGTCTTCCGCTCTCTGCACGGCGTACAAGCTTGCGAGATGCGCTGTCTCTTCGGCTGCGCTGGTGGCGGCGCTTCACGTCCAGACGGTTGGGGCAGGACCGACGCTGATTCGGTTGTTGCCATTGTTTCTGATAATTCTACGGTGGGAGAGGGTCCTATTGGGTTTGGTCACCACTAAGAAGACAATTTCATACCCAACCCTATTCGCGACCGTCCCTCGTGACCTTATTGCCCTAGTTCTAGCCTCCGGCCGCTGTGCGCAGCAGCCGCAGCTTCCGCAGATACTATTCTATGTCGTAGAGGTATAGTATTAACTTAATAATAACGTCCGTATCGTACTACTAAGGTATATTAGCTGTATACGTTATTAACTACTACTAACCTTATTAATGTATCTTGTTTCTATCCCTTACTAATATAGATTACTAATATAGAACCTTATTACTATTAATATAGGACCTCGCTATTACCGTCGCGTTAGTAGGTATCGTAATTTACTTGTTGTAATATACCTATTGCAATTTACCTACTTAGTTATTAGTTACTATAGTTAATTATATTTCCTTAGATATTACCTATTAGTATTAGTAGCTCTTTAACGTACTATATAATAAACTATTAATATTACCGTAAGATTAGACGGTATATAAACCGTAGATTACTAACGTATAGGAGCTATAGTATAAGTAATACTCTTAACTAGTATCCCTTAGGTAGTAGGCTACCCTCTATTACTATTATTACCGTTAAGATTACTACTAAAAGCGACTACTTACTACTAGTATCTATATATGTAGTAAGTACAACTAAGGCTACTATACCTTAATATATATAATAAGATACTATTATAATCTAAAGGACTAGGATAACGCCTACTATTAGGTTACTATTAAGTAGCTTATAGAGAGTATTAAGGGAATGTCGTAATGTATAGTACGCCTACGACCTACTAGTCGTAGATAAACTAATTCTTACCTTCTGTTATAGACGCTTTTCGCGTTATATAATATACGTATACGTATTACGTACGGCTTACTAAGCTAGGCGTAACCGTATGTTATATATAAGGGTTAGCCTAGAGGCTACCCCCTTATAATTACCTCCCCTCCTACGCGAGCT
>LIHB01000169.1:0-33957 GCA_001297265.1 Mycosphaerella arachidis
AAATATAAAGCTAATCGGTCTAGTAGTTAAGGTAAGACACCTTTAAGAACAACACGTGTTAAGATTAAGGTGTCGTGCAGCGCATGCGACCGTGCACCGCATGCACCTGACTTCTACCTCGAACACGATACAAGAACTTCGTCCCAAACTGTTCATTCGCCCATGTTTGATCTGACACTTTGCTCGATCGGCAACGCATTCTGGCTCACACGCACACTCTCTGCTTGTTCTTTAATGGCTTGTCCATCCTCAAAGGCGCATAATCATGGTTTGAACTCGTGCGGCGTTTCGTCGACTGGTGTGTAACGACACTTCGTTCCACTCTCTTGGAATTCATCCGCGTTTTGGCATGGAGAGGCTTGCTCTGCTACTTCTAGAGGCATCTTGCCTGTCAATTGGGATGACGTTTCCTTCTCGGGGTTTCTACTTTGGTAATTACGACGTGACGGGGATGTTTGGGTACCGAATGTAGCATGCGCGGTGTTAAGAGTACTGATGCATCATTGAAGAAAACCCCGTTGTTGTCGATATGACCACAAGGATTGCAGCACCAGCCTTACTAACATGTGAAAAAAATCTTTCTCATCCTACCGTGAGTATTGCTGCCTCTGCGTGCTCAGCCTCGCCTTTTGCTGCGAGCTCTCCACGTCATGGTTCGGGAAGCATCGGACCTTTTAAATGCGCGTCGACCTTAGAGTCAGGCCTAGGGCGGGCTTCGTCTCCAGGCCTGCCTTTGGCCATATTACGGTAGACGCAAGCAATCTGCAGCACAGTGTAGAGCACGGGCGTCCCTGCTGGAAATAATGTTCTCCTCGGGTCCAGCCGTCTGACTTTCTTGAATGGCCACGTGCTACGCTGACCAGGCTATGCTCATTTTCATTGAGACCAGCAACAGCATCGCTCAGTCGCTTCTCGTGCTGTCGAAACTCTTGCATTTACTTTTTGCTGGCTATACCTGTACGTGGCCAGTAGGCGGCGAAAGGCTGCGGCCATCTCTTCGTTCTCGTCGTGGTTCTGTCGTCCATGTCTGCACCTCTCGGCATTATCTTGTTGGTAAGCGTTGTGCCTGAGCGCGACAGACTGCTCCTATCATTACAAATTGAGTGCTTGCATCGTGGAGTACGCCTGCTTCGATCAATCTACAGCTAGGGCTGTGAGAACTGGTGGATATGTGCAGCCAAATGTTCCGACTCGTGGGAGCTGGTCGAGTTCTCCTACCTTGTCTTCGAATGTGGCGAACCCACACTGCGGTGATATGGTCAGGTTTGGTGCCAGACACTCTTGTACAGCCTGCCCAGGGCGTTGGTGATCACTCCAGCAGCTTCGTGAATGAGTCTTTTGAGCGTCTCTTTGTCTTCCAAGTCAGCTTGCTCTTTGCATAGTATGAGCACGAGCGTACGATACACAAAGCTCGACAAAGCATTCTCAACCCTTCAAGGACTTCTGCTTACCAAACCCCGAACTACTGCTTTATGCTGCGGTAAGTACTGCATTGGATCGAAGTCACCATGCTCCGGGCGATCACACCCGAGCCGGAGAAGCTGATAATCAGATTCCTTGAACATCCTCTCGAATAGAACATTGTACCATTCCTGAAGTGCGGCAGTACCAGGAATGTTGCCTCGACACATGTGGTGTCCAACGTTGAGATCTATCGGTCTAGCCCGCAGCATGCGATTCTGGGTTGCAATATGTAGACCGACAAATTCTTCGCCATCAGTCCGTGCTGACGATGGAGGAGAGCCCATGCGAGATCCCCTTGGATTTATATCGTAGACATCAGGGGATCGTCGACCTGGACATTGCGCACTTCCTTTGTGGTCTTCCTGCTGCCCGCCTCTCAGCTCGAGCGGCATATCAGACAGCACTTACGCGCGGGGTACGAGGTCGTACCATGTGGTCAAGTGCAGGATTTTGGTGGTCAGGTGTCAGGAAGTTGTGAGCCTAAGAGGAGGTTGCAAAACGACTTCCAACCCTTCTGAACCGGGACGTGTCCAGCTTTCGGAAGTACATTGGGTCGCGAGTCAGCCCCTACAATCCTTGTTGGTTCCTCAGATAGCCACCATCGGGTATACACACACTCCGCCGAGCTCGAGAGACTGCTCGAACGAAGGAGATGTGATGCTTAGCTCCATGTGATGCCCACTCGAACACCTGGACAGGTCTATGATTCGCATGGCAGTGCTATTCTCCACGCCAGTCTCACCAGATGTTGAAGGTGCGGGAACCTTCTGAAAATATAGGCTGTCACTGAGACTAGTAAGTGCTGATGAGCAGGCTGATTTCAATATACTGTAGTGTTCATGACGCGGCTCCGATAAGCCTGTCCAGATTGTCGCAACACATGCTTCGACAGACAAGCCATGTCTAAGCACCAAAAAGCTAGCGTTCGCTGGGGCACGTTGACTGCACTTCGGCCGCTAATATCCACTCATCACCGTGGAGTTATCGCCCGTTCCCACTGGGGGTTTAGCAGCGTAGCGTCCTCGATGATGTAAGCCGAGGTCGGCACTATCGCAGCGTCAAACGGAGGGTACTTGTCAGCTGCCGCCACTTGAGCGCCATTGTCTGCTTTGCGATAGTAGCCACTACAGCCGCCTATCAGAAAGAATCAGCTCGGCGAGTCAATCTTCGAGAGAGACGAACAACCACCGCGACCGCTATAGCCGCCTGGAGTGAATGGTCAGTCAACAGGAAACTTGAAGAGCAGGTCAGCAAAAGCGCAAGCATAGCAAAATGACGTGCCGCCACCGCCGCGTCCACCTCCGCCGCCAGCTCCCCCGAGACCTTCCAATCCCTGCCCACAATTAGCCGGTGCACTGCGGCCCCATTGGAAAAGCTGGACTTCCGATCCTCGACGAGCAACAAGACCATTCGAGACCTGGCCCTTGGCCTTGTTCAATCGTGGGGTTTGTGACAAGCAACAGTATCGGGATCCTCTCCATTGTTGATACGTCGGGTCAGAGGGGATCCAGCCATACCATATTGATCGCATCCGATACTGTAAGTCCGCGATACCAGAGCGCCGTACTGATCGCCACTCAAGCACCTCGAGAGGTAGTTGGTCAGACAAATGGCATATTGCTGGATGTCACGAGCGAGCTGCTTATTCGGAGAGTGGCCATTGGACGTCTTGGCATTGGAGTTGCTGGGCTTGCACTATGCTGTGAGATTGTCGGGAATCGGTTAGATCATAGGAGCTATGAGGAAGTACCCTATGTCCGTAGCCTACAGTCCAGTAGCCGTAGCCATCATTGTACGGACGAGCCTTGAGCTTCTCGTAGCCTTGGATGGGCTGTGTCGCTGCTTGGTTGATATCATTTGCAGCATGGGATCAGGCTACAAGCGCCGCGGGGGCGAGTGTCACCTTGGAAGGAATGCTGAGGCCTTCGGATACCTTGCTTTTGCACTGTAGTTGGGCTGGCTTCTCGCTGGTAGCAGAAGCTCTATATATGCGGATCCTCCTGGTTGGCTTGGGAGAGACTAGTAGTCCCTGCTCACTCGCGCGTAGCACGTGGTGCATTTCATGTTTATTGATCTGTAGCTGGAGACCATGATTGTCCTTGCAGGGCACGTGTTTGCAACGTAACATCGTGGAAGCGAGGAGTTGCAGTTGCGTCTCGACCACAATTGGAGCTTCCAGTTCAGCAGCTCGTCTGAAGCAATGCCTTGCATTCCTCGTAGCGCCACAACCTCATGGCTAAAGGCAAAGGTTCCGTTCGTGCATGTTGTTGGAGGCTTCAGCCGGTGGTGAGAGTGCATGAAACACGTCGTCCCTGCATGCTCGCCTATACAAGGAGCTATGTCGCTCGTTGCCTCGCACATAGTCTATATCGTCTCTGTAGCCTCTTTCTGGGCGTCACTGGTGGATGACCATGTAGCACGAAGCTTGTGAGCTTCATTGTGATGCCAGTGGTAGCGATCATATCTGTAATTGCTGAAGCTAGCCTGGTGTGCTTAGTATATGCATGGAGCTCGCATACCAGAACTATACCACAGCTAGATGCCTTCGTAGGGTAGAACCTGTCGCAAAATGAGATGGCGTGAACGGACCACGCATGCTGCTTAATACATCGAGCTGCCTGTTCCGGCATGACCTTCTGTTGGACTCTCGCGTGCACACGTTGTTTTGGATAAGCACCAAGCAGGCAGGTCACCAGCTTCACTTCTGGTAGTTCTTGCCGGCAATGGCTGGATGTTCATACTTCAGTTCAAGCCGACGGTCCTCGGTGTCGCTGTGCTGATCCTTGTATTTGAGAGAAGCATCCGCTCGACAACGGGGAAGCGCTGAGATGTGATCGAATGCGGCATGTTGTTGCCTCGCTTCTATCCGCTAGCGATGGCATGGATCCTGCAGCTAAGGTCATCGTCTGTTGTCACCGACTGAACTGTACTGATGTTGCTTCAGCCGTATGCTGCCGCGCGATCCATCGCAACACCGCCATAGCCAAAGAGCTGTGCGTATCATGAATACAATCCTGGGCAGAAGTGGTACCGCGAGGACATCATCATAGAAGTAATCAGGCCGCACTTTCAGCTTTGCTGTAGTCGAGCTGGTGCTTGAGGGGCGGACCGTTGTGGCTTCTGTGGCCTCTTCTGTGGCCGGAGAGGAGGGTGTCTGTCCAACCCAGTCTGCAGGTGCAACAGTGAGGGATGTAGCTGAGGTGCCGATGATTGGGCCGTCAGCAGCAAGAGCTTCGGCAAATACGTTCGGGTGATATCCGCTAGCTTGGAACGTCGTCTCGAAACCTATCCTTGCCTTCTTCCCGATGACTGTGCCATCTGGTTGCTTGTGCCTCCAGCTCCTCACTTCGGTGGCACCATTCCAGCTCGCGTACACCGCGGTATTGCTCGCTGTCGTGGACAGTAAAGTGCCGTATGAGTATGTCTTGGTTGTTGGCGGCTTGCTCGGAATACATGCGAAATTGAATTTATACGCGCCGTAAGTCACGAATCTGTGGCCGGCGAACTTTTCTTCCATCAACAGATCTCTGTTCGCACTGTGCTGGCTGATGTACGAGTTCTCGCTCCAGCATATGAAGGAGTTCTGATTCAAAGCACTTTATGTTTACGTGTCAGCTTTCGATCAAGTCTGGGGAACTCGCTCAGCAGAGTGGCTTTGATTGTCCGCCGGTCCAGCTTGACGATCGCGGCCGAAGAATGATTGGCGTTCGACACGGTATCATCTGCAGCATTGTCCTGGAAAGATATGGTCTCCGTGTCGTCCTCGTGATGGCGCCAGCGCCCTCGTGCTGTCGGCTGAAGTTGAAGTCCTGCTCGAGGGACAACTTCGACCCTCCTAAACGCAAGATGACTGACCAATCCTTGCCTGAAATATTGTGGATAGTATCTGTGAGTCCCGAAGATAGCATGTACTCTCCGTCGTCATTCTTAACAGAGTTGCCGTGAAACCAGTTCCACGCCTCCTGCTTGATGTTTGCCGGTACGCGGCTCTCAACGACGCTGAAATGACCGTCGCGAGCTGCCCACCATTTGAAGACCAGATCGCCAGTATACAAGTCGACTTCCGAGAACCCAATTTCCATGATTCAATCAAAAAATGACGTTCTGCTGTAACGCTGAAAGATCCATTCGCACCGGCTCGTGCAAGATGTACATCGCCTTCGTGCCATCTTGGATCAGATTGAGCTCGTGCACGTTCAAGTGGTGCATTGTAGGCGGTACACGCAGATCGCCAAGGATGTCGAAAGAGCTGTCTGCGATGATGTCATGTCCTGGCGGGTCATCGACGCCACGGAATGGCGCTAGCATAGCTGAGGTGAATAGAGAGCCATTTGACTCCCAAGCGCGGAAAGTCGCAGGTATTCTGGTTGCGAACTTTGTAGGCACCGCTCCACACCAGGTTGCCCAGACTGTCATAGATCGTTGATCCTGTCCCGCACAGCTGATAGCATTTGTGGGCGTGATTATCGTGAAAGATTATGCCGTAAGACGCCACGAACCACTAGCCCTAGGCTAGGTTGTCCTGATCATATACCGTGACGTTGAACTTCAGCGTCTTGATCTCTGGTCTCGGTACGAAAATCGTTACATCGGAGCCGTAGCCGAACGCGAGATTGGAGGCGGCTCTTGCTTGCCAAGCGAAGATGCATAGCAGCGATACTGTTGCAGTTGCGCATGAGGGCATGTCGGCGTCAGTGTTCGAAAGGTTGATTCTATCTCTTTCAGGCCATGCGCTGTAATGATCGCCAGGAACTGAGGTAGCTGCACTGGTCAGCGACGGAGGCCGTAGCAAACACCTTGAAGTTCTCGAGTACTGTGCTCAGCGTCTTTGATGAAGAAAGTTCTCGTGGCTACTGTTCGGCACTGGACGCACTGACGGTGCTGGCTCCTTGGATGCCCAACCTGGTTCCCCTGCGAGTCAAGTATCCTCAGGCATGGCACTGAAATCGCTTTAGGCTGCTAGAGTGGCGGTGGGGTTACTGCGGATACAGCGGCGTTCAGGTAAGCGATGTCCTCTTGTGCCCTCTTGCACGTTTGCTGATCTGGTTCAAGGGGGTTAAGGAGGACATTCGGTGGCTATGGAGGATACTCGGGCGGCGGTGGTCATGGTGCTTCCAGTAAGGTCTCGTACCCTGCTCGTCCAAGCTAATTGCTGAAGTCCTCGCGAGCGACTACTGCAAGAGGCCGATGCGGCAGCAGCAGCAGCGGAGCCACCAAAAGAGAATCCAACCACGCAGATCACGGCACCACCAGCTGATACTGTTGCGCCAGCCGCATTTTAGAGGCTCGTATTCTTCGAAGAATGGTCATAACACCCACAATGAGATTGTCTTTTGTGCTCAGGCCGGATCATTACCGTTCCCCTTGTTCTCCTGTGATCTTTCTTCTCGCCTATTCTTCACCCACTCTCCAAAAGGCTTCCAAATGGCTTCCTTCTCCGCTGGCTTGAGGTTGGCAGCCAATCCACTGGTCGCAGTAGCGACGAAGACATGCGCGCCAGGCCAGTCGTCAGTCTTGCCCATGCGCTCCTTGTTGTCCTGCCAACCGTAGTGAAACTCGTCCTTCTTGATAGGGCGACCATGCCTCCATCGCCAGACAGACTCCCAGATGCCCTTACCCACAATGCAAACAGCTTCCGGGCGGTACTTGCGTATCTTCTCCTCCAAAATGGGCGTGCCAGCGGCCGACTCTGCTTTGCTCAGCTCCGCAGCGTCTTTGCTCGGTCGAGCGACAATGTTGGTATTGCCCATCCTGTACAGACGTGGCAAGTCAACGTCTTGTTCCGGTTTTAGCCGGACATCGGTGCAACCAGAACTGTGCAACAGCTTCCAGAACATGTTACTCGGGTGAGCGTATGCATGACCCGAGGTCGCCGTCATCACGCCTGGATTGAAGCCCACGAAGACACATATCAGGCCTGGCTCCAGGATGTCGGTCAATGGCTTGAGATGAGCGTACTTCTCCGGTGGCGCATATTTGCTGGACTGTCGCCGCCGCTTGGAAGAGATCGGAAAGGGCGACACCTGTTCCTCAATTTCGTCGCCTTCTGCCTCTGGCTGTGGCCTCTTCCGACTGCTTCGCCTGGTCAATGTGGATGGAAGACCTGCTTCTTCGCCGCCATTGGTCACGTGCTTGAAGCGTTCGAGATTGTGCCTGAACGTCGCGGCAGCATCCGCCGCTGATGGAGCAGGTGGAGGGTCCCCCTCCTGAGAGCCGTCTTGGGCACGGGGCGATGGCTGCGATGATGTTGTGTTCATGGTGGGGGGGGGGGGGGGGGGGATGTGGGTTGATGTGAAGACGGACAGGAGAGTCGGCACGCGAGACCGGAGCGAGTCTGCCATTGCGGCCGCCGATGCGGAGAGGAAGTCCGCTCTGGGTTCACTCTCTAGACGACATGAGCAATATGACCATCGGCGTTCCATCAGCGGGTTTGTTGTAGCTACACGCGTCAAGTCCCGTTTCCTAAGCATGGTCTTGACTAGAACTAGCACCACAAGCTTTGTCCTGGCCTCAACGCCGTGGCACCAGAAGGTTCCCAACCTTATGCAGGCGGCGATCGCCTGGACTCGCTCCCCAGCACGACCATGAGCGTATTTATTATATGGATTGTAGTACTTCTGAAGACCTAGCAGGATTCGTTTACAATATGGGAAACAACTCCAGTGGTCGTGACATCGTGCCACAGGTCTGTATACCATCTCATCACACTCCCCTTACATGTAACAGAACACACAGAAAAATCCGAAGCCAGTAAACACCTTCCTCCACCGCCTTCACTCAAGGCAAGATCTGAAGCCTACCCCTCCGTTCGGGGTCAGCGACTCCAGCGCAGAGATCCTCACCTCACCTACCCCTCAGAACGATGTCGCCCCCGCAACCCCGAAAAGGATTTGCCATCAAACGCCGGCCCCATGGACTGCTTGGCCGGCCAACTAAGAACAACCCATCTCTGTTGATGCCTCGAGTAACAATCCCCACCCTGTGGAAATCATTGAGCCCACCAACTTCCCCCTATCACCCATCCAGGCTACAGCATCAAACCACAAGCCGCACCACGCCGCCGCCGCCATCCTCCCGTGGCTCGTGAGAAAAGAAAAGAAAATGGGAGGCAAAGCCCGCCCACCCGCAGCACTCAGCCTAAGCGATGAGACAAAAGAGATACAAAAGAGAGGCCTCTTAGCTTTTCTTCAGCAAGAGCCTGGGGGTACAACTTCAGTCCCGTGGGAAAACCGGGAAGGTAAGTACAGCGAGATAAATAAGCTCCTCTAACACGATGCAGAAGTCCACACACAGTGGCACTGCTTCTATCATACCGACTCTCCAGGAGGCAGGATCATTGGTACACACTTTTCCGTTGGAAGAGGATCTGTACAATTCTCTTTGTTTCCTTTCCATTTCCTGTCCTTTCTTTTCCTTTTCAGCTCCGTTTCGGGACCTGCTTGATATGATAGGGTGGGACAGGCTAAGGGTCCCCTTCCGACAAGAGCATGCCGAGACGACAGACGGGATGAGAAAAAGTCGAAGGATTTTCATGCAAGCATGCATGCATGCAAGAGGAAAATGCGTGTGCGTACGTGTGCGTAATCGATCGGCTGACTGATGACTATGCCTCCTGGCAATGAGCGTGCACGCTGTTGTGCAGGATGAGGACTTAGAACTATATCTGTATCCGGAGGATGAGGAGTCCGCTCGGCCCATTATACAGAGCTCTACAGGTCCGGTCTATAGCCTTTCAATCTGGAAGCGACTTCAAGGTTGGATGGATAGACTTTGGAACAGCAGCAACAAAAAAAAGAAAAAGAAAAAAAGGACTTTACACGAGTAAAAGAAAAGAGCGATCAGATGGGAACCAGTGTTGCCACGAGTGCAACAATTACACTGTCTACAAATCCAGTGTATCCCACCTACCCAACCACCACCACCACCAACGCCGCGCTAGTAAAATCACGTTGAGTGATACATCAACCTTCTCCTTTCACAATAAGGTGCGCCGTCTGTTTTCGTATGTGTGCGGTAGCCACAACCATAAAACAATTGCCTACTGTGGTGAAACAGCAGCATGGTATCATAAAGTTTCAAGCCCCGTCAAAATGTGTCCCCAGCCCGAGATCGGCAAAGAAAATCGCCCCCCTTTCTGCGTGTCCCTTTTAGAACAAACCATCAATCTCACCAGTCTCGCCATCAATGTCGACGTTGAGGTAACCCGGTGCTGTCGGCAGACCCGGAATAGTCTGAATATCTGCAGCGAGGGCGAAGAGGTATCCAGCACCGGCGGCCAAGCGAATGTCTCTGATTGGAACGTCGAAGCCAGTCGGTGCACCCTTGAGAGCAGGGTCGTGCGACAGCGAGTACTGCGTCTTGGCGATACAGATCGGCAAGCTGCTGAGACCCTGCTTGGTGTAGGTGTCGACCTTCTTCTGTGCAACTTCCGAGAACGTAACAGATGAGGCACCGTACATGTTCTTGGCGATGGCCTCGATGCGTTCCTGCACTGTGCCATTGAGGTCGTACAGGAGCTTAAAGTCTTCGGGCTTGCTCCTCTCAGAAGCAGCGATGACGGCTTTGGCGAGGTCGACGGCGCCCTTGCCACCCTCTGCGAAGTGGGCGGCGGCGACAGCGTCCTCAGCACCAGCCTTGAGAGCCTCTTCGCGGATGACCTGGGCCTCGGCATCGGTGTCTGTGTCGAACTTGTTGATGGCGACGACAACGTTGACACCATAAGCCTTGGCGTTCTGGATGTGCTTGGCCAAGTTGATGCAGCCTGCACGGAGCACCTCCACGTTCTCAGTGCAGTAGACTTCTGGGAGCTGAGCACCTGGCTTAATCTCTGGACCTCCTCCGTGAACCTTTAGTGCGCGAACAGTCGCGACGATGACGACCACATCAGGCACAAGACCAGAGTTGCGGCACTTGATGTTCATGAAGCGCTCACCGCCCATGGTGAAGTCGAAACCAGCCTCAGTGACAACGAAACCAGCCTTGTCTGCGCCCTCATCCGGCTCGGTTCCTGCCAACTTGAGCGCGACACGGTCAGCAATGACCGAGCTGTTTCCGATACTGATGTTTGCGAAAGGTCCAGCGTGCACGAAGACTGGTGTGCCTTCGAGCGTCTGCATGAGGTTGGGCTTGACAGCATCCTTCATGAGCACGGCCAAAGCACCGCCAATCCCAATGTCGTCAGCAGTGACCGGGTCGCCAGCACGTGATGAGCCAATGACCATGTCGCCCAGTCGTCGTCGCAAGTCGCTGAGGTCGGTCGAGAGAGCGAGGACGGCCATACACTCGGACGCTACCGAGATGTCGAAAGCGGTCTTTCTTGGGGTCTGCTTGGACTCCGTTGGCGCTTCACCGATTGTGATGCCTCTCAAGTGACGATCGTTGACATCGAGCACACGACGCCAGGTGATGGTGTCAGGGTCGATGTCCAGTCTAGCGAACTTGGTGATTTCCTCCTCGGTGAGGTCGTCAGGGTTTGTCTTGGTGATGCCGAATTTCTTCAGGCGCTTGAACATGACTGGCTTGAACTCTCTCTTGCCCTTGACGGCTGGTACCAGTCTTCGATAGAGTGGTCCATCTGGTTGTGTTGCCTCGTGGTACATTCTCGTGTCAATGGCAGCTGCAAGCAAGTTGTTGGCGGCAGTAATGGCGTGAATGTCACCTGTCAAGTGCAAGTTGAACTCCTCCATCGGAATGACCTGGCTGTACCCTCCTCCAGCAGCGCCTCCCTTGATGCCGAAAGTTGGACCCTGTGAGGGTTGACGGACGTTTGCAAACGCAATGCGGCCAAGCTGGCCAGCCAGAGCTTGAGTGAGACCAATCGTGGTCGTCGACTTGCCCTCGCCAAGTGGTGTAGGAGTGATTCCAGCAACCAGAATGTACTTTCCATTCTTGCGGTGCTCGAGACGCTTCAGCACATCCAGCGAAACTTTGGCCTTGTAGGCACCGTATGGTTCGAGCTCGTATGGTTCGATGCCAACCTCAGCAGCGACCTTATTGATCAGCTTCGGGTTCTGTGCTCGCGAAACAGCGATATCGGACGGTACCGGAGACTTGATCTTCAGCGGCAGAGGAATGATGTGTCGTGCCCTTTGACGCTCGGCCTGGGCATCTGCAGCAGCGACAACATTCTGGAGAAGCATGGCGACAGTCATAGGCCCAACACCTCCTGGGACTGGGGTGATCTGGCTTGCGACCTCAGCTGCCGACTCAAAGTCAACGTCTCCCACCAGTCTCTGGCCCGACTTCTTGGTGTCGTCGGGAATCGAGTTTGTGCCAACGTCAACGACAACGGCACCTGGCTTCAACCAATCTCCCTTGACGAAACCTGGGCTTCCCAATGCCGCAACCACGATATCACCGGTCTTGACGACATCCTTAAGGTTTTGTGTCTTGGAGTGGCAGACAGTGACTGTAGCATCTGCATTTCTCAGCAAGTAGCTCACTGGAGCACCGACGATGTCCGATCTTCCAATCACGACGGCGTTTTTGCCCTTGACGTCAACACCCGCCTCTTTCAGCAGCACCATGACACCCTTTGGCGTGCACGGGACGAACAATGGCCTGCCTCCCTTCTTAGCGAGCTCGCCTATGTTGATGGCACCGAAGCCGTCGACGTCCTTCTCGTCGGCGACGGCAGACGTGACTTCGTACTCGTTGATGTGCTTGGGGAGGGGCAGCTGGACGATCATTCCGTGGACGGACGAGTCGTTGTTGTAGTGCTCGATCTTCTCGAGGAGGTCGTGCTCGGAGATGGACTCATCGTACTGGTCGAGCTTGCAGACGATGTTGGCCTCTTCGGCGGCCTTCAGCTTCATCTATTGGGAAGTGGGGTGGTTAGCGATGAAGAGTGCAGAGGCTGTACGACATGACTGTCGACGCAATGGGAGTGGGCACATGGCTCGTGTGACATTGCCCCACTATGTTCCGTGACCAATGTTGGGCGTGGTGTTGCTTGGTATTGTTCGCTGCTTGCTCACCTTGACATACGTCGAGCTGTCATCTCGGCCTCCCACCTGGATGATGACCAGGCTCGGCTTGTATCGTGGGTTCTTCGCCTGCTTCTGGGCAATGTCGTGGTTGAGTCGCTCTCGGATCGTCTGAGCGACGGCCTTGCCGTCAATCTTGGAAGCGGGCATGCTGGCTGCTGCTGCTGCTGCTGCTGCTGCTGCTGCTGCTGCTGTGTGGGTGAAGGAACGGACGCCCGCAGCGGACGCGTGGTGTAGATGTAGTCTGCGGGACCAGGGGCTTGCAGGCAAGCTGGTTGGTGAAGGTGCAGGCGCAGGCGGGCGAGCAGCGAGGGAAAGTGGCCGACGAGGAAAAACAACATTAGGGTGGTGGATTGGCAATGGCAGACCCCGCCTGACGCCGATCTTGGAGCTCTGCACCGCGAGGCGAGCCATTCTGGTGTGACGACGCAAGCGCGAGAAAAAAAAACGGTCTCCGAAGCAAGCGCACCAGACGCCCACGAGCTATCGATAAGGCAGCTGGGGAAGGTGCGATGCGTTACAGTACGAGTGTTGATGATGGATAGGGAAAGTGTTAGTTCTATTACTTACTCCGTTTGAGGCGACGTAAGTCCACCCCATCAAACTGATTCACGTCGGATTAGTCAATTTCAACTGTTGATTGATTGGAGTAATTAATTATGTAAGGAGTGAGAATTGTCCGGCGGTGAGGGATTCTGCCATCATGGGCTGCATTGCGGTCGTCTCTCCCTGTCCCAAGACAGACTGTTTGGTGTCGTAGTCTCCAAGAAGACAGACTGGTGGGTGTCGTAGTCGCCAAGACAGACTGTTTGGTGTCGTAGTAGTCTTCGGCACTACCCATTTACCCTCGGGGACGATGATGAACCGAATCGTGCCTCGCATGCTGTCACGTGCTGGTGGCGCATGATGGGAGTGGCTGAAACGTGAGGCAGGCAAGCAGGTTAGTTAGTGGGGAAGGAGCGATGGCCAAGATTTCCACATCAAAGCCGCGGGCAGCGACGACTTCAAATTTGGCGACGTCGGGGACAATAGTACAACAACATCGCCAACCATGAGACCCATTCTGCTCAGCGGGTAATTCTAGCGTCCGTCCCATATTCCTCACATCTACTGACCACTCAATAGGCACGAAAGAGCCCTTACGTATGCGACGAAGCCGAAAAATGGCCCATTACGCCCTCACTAACACTACCCTACCAGACAAGTCAAGTTCTCCAAAGAAGGCGACCTCCTCTTCTCCGTCTCGAAAGACCACATCATCTGCGCGTGGTACAGCGCAAACGGCGAGCGATTCGGCGCATACAAGGGCCACCAGGGAGCCCTCTGGACCGTCGATGTCGACCCAACCACAACCCTACTCGCCAGCGGAGGCGCCGACAACACCATCCGATTATGGGACGTGAAGACGGGGACACTGCTGAAGACGTGGGAGTTTGGCACTGCCATCAAGAGGGTCGAGTTCTCGGAGGATGGCAAGCAGCTGCTAGGCGTGACGGAGAAGCGCGCGGGACAACTCAGCACAATCGTCGTCTACGACATCAACACCGAAGAGCCCGAGAACCAGCCCGAGGAGCAGAGTCTGCGCATCGTCGTGGATGATATCCCCAAGGTCACCGTCGCCGGTTTCTCATACCTCAACAAGTTCATCATCTCCGGTCACGAAGATGGCAGTGTTTCGCAGTTCGACGCCAAGACAGGCGAGGAGCTCAACCACACATTCCCACACGAAGAAAACTCGCCCGTCACTGATCTGCAGTGGAGCCAGGACCGTACATACTTCATCACCGCCTCGAAGGACAAGACCGCCAAGCTCATTGACGCCAAGACACTCGATGTGCTCAAGACCTACGTCGCGGATACTCCACTCAACAGCGCCGCCATCACACCCGAGCCAACACAGTACGTCATCCTCGGTGGTGGACAGGCAGCCATGGACGTCACTACAACATCCGCACGACAAGGAAAGTTCGAGGCACGATTCTACCACAAGATCTTCGAGGAGGAAATCGGCAGAGTAAGAGGTCACTTCGGTCCTCTCAACTACGTCGCAGTCGACCCGACCGGAAAGTGCTACGCAAGTGGCGGTGAAGACGGATACGTGCGCGTGCACCATTTCGACCCGCCATACTTTGACTTCAAGTTCGAGGTCGAGCGCGAGCGGGAACGAGCCGGTCTATAGAAGAAAATAACATGAGCGATGACCCGGAATGAGGGGGCTGCAATGGGCATAGCATGGCGTTGTGGCGCTGGCAAATGGCGTGGAAGCCTGAATGTGGATGTTCAGGCATCATGTGTAGAGCTTCAAACTTGACGACTCTTCATCCCCGTCCCCAACATTCGTATCGCCAGACTTCTGACTCAGTCTCCTCAAATGGTGATCCGCCAACTCACATATCGCGAGCGCATAGTCCTCCGACACAATAGCAAAAAATTCCACTACGATACCAGAGAGCTCCTTCGGCCAGATGGTCGTAGGGACTGGGAAGCTGGAGAGGAGGGGCTGATTGCTAGAGGCTTACAGGAGGCGATAAGGTCGAGGGGCGGGCATACTCTCTTGTCTCTTGGGAATCATCTTTCCCGCGGTGCGAGCATTCCGCTATTGACATCCAGCTCCTTATGGCCTTTACGGCGGTTTCTCCTCGCTAAGCCTAAAAACAGTTCTGGGCTCCGCGTGTATACTACATCAGCAACATCCGCAGTGCGTCGAGATGCTGCCAACGACCAGCTGTACCGATATGCTGTTGCTCTCTTGCTTGCTCTCAGACCTCGTGTGTGTGTGGCTTCAAACATTGGCACCACAAAGCTCGCGAAGCTGCTCATGATGGGCCATGACTCTGGTCAGGTTCCTACTGCGTCATCTCTATCCACACGGTACGATGCAAATCCTCGCGTTCTGGCCATTGAAGGTGTACAACCCAACGGTCCAACTCACACTTCTGAGCGCTGCCAAGGGCAAAGATGTTCGCCGGTAGCCGAGTCTCTGGTCAAAGCACGACCCTTTCTTCACGCATCATAGGAACCTCGATCAAAAATACCAGACCTGGGTGCTGTCAACTTTCGCCAGAAAATTTTTATGATTTCTTGGGTTTAAACCGATCTCGCGCGTTTCAGTTCAAACATTGGCACCGCGGATCTGCTCATGAATATGCTTATGAGCACCATTGCTTGGGCAGATGTCCTCGATCCTCTAATCCCTATTCCAACAGGTCATCGATACTTTCTACGACAGGACACAGACTCGATCCACGCGGTACAACACAACAGCACAGCTCAAAATCCCTGATCGAACATCGCACCCTAATATCGTGTCTGGGACCCCAAACCGCACGACCCTATCAGATCGGCGAAGATGGCCGTTGACACGCTGATATCCTGCTCGAAGCACGAGCACTGCTTTACGCAGTACTGGAAGCTCGATCGAAGACACCAGACCTGGGACAAAGACGAGTTACGCCAATATCTTCGAAGCAACGGATACTACTTCTTCGCTCCCATCGTCAATGTAGCGCGGCTGCGATATCTGTGCACGAGAGCTGCTCGGAATTTGATCTCGTACGATCGCTTCAACATCCATGACCTGGAAAAATTCTGCACCCAAAGAATGATTCTCATACCAGCAAACACCCCTCGAAGAAAGTATGCTCTAAGAGCACTCCTCGAAGCGGCGGACGAGGGTTCTGGACGTTTTACAAGATTCATGCACCTGCCGACCGAGGCACGACTCATCATCTACCACCATCACATCGACTGGCTCCGGACACGGTTAGATACGTGCGAAACCCAGCCCTATCGCGCCGTGGACTGGAGCTTCGTCGCGCCGCCTCCCCTCGCCGCCGCCTCGAGACAGCTGAGAGACGAGTTCATGCCGGACTTTTATCGCATCATGAACTTTAGCATGATCGCGCTCCCTGCCAAACTCCCCCTCACCGCCGCGGAGCAGTCTCAATCTCCACTCCTGCGACACCCGCACTTGAGGGATATTCAGCATTTCCGTGTCCTTGCACGGTACCGTATCGAGGACGCGATATCGATTTCGCCACATCCTTTCAACACCTTCAAGTCCACGCCTCACACTATCACGAATGGAGAGCCTCGCTGGGAGCCGGGCGCGATGGATCGCATCTGGGCCAGATTATTGGCTACCCGCATCAACCAGCTGTATGCGTTGTTGCTTAGACAGGGGAACATCGAGGAGGTGCGAGACTGGCCCCTGACGATTTTGACGGGGGTGTTTGCGGAGTTGGAGAGGTTGAAGCCGGGGTGGAGGGAAGTGAGCTTTGAGAAGGAACCTTTTGTGGGGCTGTGGGAGGGGCATAGTTTTGATGTGGGGAGCGGATGGAGATGAGATGAAGTGAGATGGTGGGAACGTGCGTAGTGATTAGTCTGGAGAGGTATTTCTTGTGGGATCTGGGTTTGGGTTTGGGGTGAGGGCGATGAGGTGGCTAGGAGGTGGATGGGCACCGCGGGCCCCCGGGGTGGTGGGGGCCGGGGGGAAGGGGTGGGGGGGGGGCGCGCGGAGAGACGGCGAGGAAGAGGAGAACACACTCAACGAGATAGAAGCCTCCTTTCCGAACTTGATACTTTTTCCCCATTGCTTGCGTTCTGTGCCAGGGCCTGCGCGGCTTTGGTGCTTGACTTGGCTTTCTTCGATTCTGCTAGTAACTGACTTTCCAGCTTACTTCCTGTAAGCTGTTGGGATTCGTGTGCGTGCTCACTGCTACTGTGGTATCAGTCACATAGATGGATGTCGTAGGAATAGAATAGGACAGCGCTAGAATTTCGGGATGTGTTCAGTTGAGTGGCAGAACGTTCACCTATGGGCATCATTACGACAAAAGAGGGCAACATGAAACTCTTCCCGCTGCTCACACAATGCAAGATGCAGGAATAGCAATAGAAGATTTATGACTCTTCCATCGGGTGAATTTTTGGTACACAGAAATTCACGAGAAACGAAGGCCAGACCGAGGGACTCACTACTCTACCTCCCCCAGGAAGAACTACCCAACACCACATCGGATCCCCAACGCTGGACTTCGTCACCGCTATAATGAACCTTTACAACTTCGACTCAACCTCGTATCCCTGGTCCTCCTATTGTGAACCTGGCAAATTCATCATCGCTGGTCTCTTCACAGGCAGAAACCTCGATCTGAACCATTTCGTCTCCATGCTGCATTGTTTGACTACCGCCCTCTGGGTGGCGTAATTCTATGAAGTTTTTGATACTAGTTCGTACATCCAGTACACTGACTCTGCGGAGATGATCGTGCACCATGAGATGGCGGCGTCGCCGAAGGGGGTTGTTACAGGAGGTATAAGAGTTACGGATCTCAGACTTAGGGAGGGGTCATGGCTTAAGGGTAGGTGTGGGTGTCTTTCGAGATGGAATGGGGATCTTGAATGAGGTTTGAAGGTTGAATGCTCCACGTGAGGACGACGAGATGAGGTGCGGAGCGTATGGGCTGCCCTCACGATCGCTGGCGCAGTCTGCGCAGCTCGTTTGCCTCCTTTCTCACCTGCGAGGCTTGGGGTTGTCGAGACTTGGTCTTATAGACATCGTGAATGTACCGGCGTCGTGAATGGGATGGCGAGAATCTGCGGCGTGATTCGGGTCGAAGCTCGAGATGAGGGAGTACCTTTGAGAGCGAATGATGTGAGGGGAGGACGGGGCGAAGGGAGACGATGATCCGATGCCGGTAAGGTCTGGGAAGGGTTCGACAGACGATCGTGGTTGAACAGTGATACTCACGTGAAAGAGATCACGAGCAGCTTTGAGTAACTCTCTGCTGGCCGTCATTGATCTTGTGAGGTCGACTTGGAGGATCTGGCGGCTGAAAATGAGACACGAGGATCAAGATCGAGCCGCAAGCTATCAAGCTGACTGCGTCGAGTATATAATATCCATTACTCTTGAGAGTGAATAACGCGTTTAGAGCACAATGATTGCCCGTTCCCCCTCTCTTCCAAAGTCTCATTCTAGCTGCCATCTAAGTATGAGCTTTTCCTCTTCAAAGCGACAATCGACCTGTGGTCGAATCTGATGAAGGAAACGCTGGGAAAGAGTCGTAACGACAGTCGGGATCCCGTGTGGTGTCTTCAAAGAGGAAGTTGTCGTGGTACTCGACATTGGTTTCTTTGCTGGGCATCTTCCAATGTCGCCTTGCATTTGCGTATGTAAGTACATTCATGGTAGGCTCAAGCTGGCTTCACGTCATTCGGCTTGGGCACAGTCTTTGAAAATGTGTAAGGTCGTAGCACCGACAGTTGACGAGGTGAACAAATCCTGCGATGAGCCTTGTGGGTCGCATGCATGGTCGCTGTTGTAGCCGCGACCGGTCGTAGCTACAAAAGAGTGCCAGTCTTCTGTGCGAGCAGGAGGAGGAGACCTTTTATTAACATGAAGCGTATACCGTTCAGATGGTTGGTGTTGAACACTCGAACCTGGCTTTGGTTGCCCGCAATGCAGGACAATGACAAACTATTCGGCACTGGACTGCCAAACGAGCTTTCATTCGTGATTTTTTGTAACGTCTTGCTTGATGGCAAGACAGTGGACCCCTACTAGAGAGATCATCCGTACTGAAACTCGGGTTTCCAGTGCGCAGTATGTCTACGCTCAATCATCCTGCAACGTTCTCAGCGACCCTCTCGCCATTCATGCCAACCTTAGCTCCGGCTCTTTCTTCAGCTTTCTCCGGCGCAGCAAAAAGCTTTGCAATAGCCTCAACAGTGGTATTACCACCACTCAGCACAATCCCCACATTCCAACCACCTGGTCCTGCTTCACTCTCAACAAACTTCCTGAACTCCTCGTTGTACAGCACAACTGCCAAGGTCGTCGCGGCACTCGGCTCGATAAAAAGCTTCGCTCTCTCCATTGCAAGCCTTAGAGCTGCCTTGATCTGCTCCTCCGTGACACTGTAGATACCAGCCAGTTTGTCCTTGTCAGTAATAATAGTCCATGGGATTGTGCCAACCGGCGTTCGAAGACCATCGGCAATGGTCAATGTCTTCACTTTCTCTATGCGCTTGCCTTGTTTCAGACCGACCTCTGCATCGTTGGCACCGTCGAAGCTGGGTTCTGCGCCGAAGACTTTAGTACCCGTGCCGTGAAGTGCAGTGCAGATGCCACTAAGCATGCCGCCCCCACCGATGGGTGCAATGACGGCATCGAGGCGAGTCTTGCCTGGTAGACCTAATGACGGACTTTGAGCAATGAGATGTTCGGCTTGTTGCTCCAGCTCGAGCGCTTGTGTCCCCTGGCCCAGGATAATGTCAGGATGATCGTACGGCGGAACAAGTGTAGCACCAGTCTTCTTGATCACTTCAGCCACAACAGCTTCACGCTCGTCACTAGTAGAACCCGAAAAGATGACGTTGGCACCTTGGCTCTTTGTGCCTGCGATCTTTGACGGAGTGGAGATTGTGGGCATGACAATGTGAGCAGGGACGCCGTGCGTCTTGGCGGCGAGTGCAAGGGCTTGAGCGTGATTACCTACCTCGTCATGAGCCTCACTCAAGAGTTACCAGAACATGTGATACATGTCTTACCACTGCTGTGAGTGACTACGCCCTTCCGCTTCACATTCTCCAGCCCTTCCTCCTCAATGAGACGGCCTAATGCATGAAACGCCCCCCTTGCTTTGAAAGCGCCTATCCTCTGCTGGTTCTCGCACTTGAAGAAAAGTCTCAACTTGGGTCGTGCTGTGCCATCGCTCGGTATATCGTCTGGCTGGCCATCGTGGCGTTCTGATTGTGCGGTTGACGCGATTTGGTTCAGTGTTTCGCAGGTCACGACTGGTGTGCGGTGGATATATTGCTCGATGCGTTTGTGCGCAGTCTGAACTGATTCACGGGTCAGCGGCGGACAGGTGGAAAGGTTTGCCATGACTTCCAGACAAAAGTGATGTTGTGACTACAGAAGAGCAAGATCAACACATAAAGTTGTAGACGCAATGGCATCGGCCGTATTCGCCTGAACCATTCAGGCTGATTGCTCGGAATGGCACGTGATAAAGATTCCGCGAGGGTCCAAGCACATCCTTCCTCTCAATTCATCTCCATCTTCAGTCAACATCTCGCCTCAACTTATCAACTTGTGCGAATCATAGACAACAACTACATTGCCCTTGACAGCAAACTCACTACTGGAGAATGTCGCTTCTCACGCAGACTTGTAAAGCTAGACGAAATGGGCAACGCCTTGATTGACGACCCTGTTGTTGGACCGGCTACATCGTCGGCCCAAGGTACTCCCGCTTGGCCACTATAATCTTTTGCCTGCGTCCACGGACATCGATACTACTAAGGCGCCAAAGGAGCATCTGCCGCCGAGGCGGTACAGTGTAGACGAGGAGCTCTTGAACAGCGCATCACGACGCAGTATCGAGGGTAATGGTCTACCAGCATACCTCCTGAACGATAGCCTTGACAAGATGTTCTGGTTGATGGTCGGATCTCTGACTCTAGAGGAAGTATCTAGATGTAAGGAATTCTGGCTTAAGTCTGCGACTATCCCTAAATCCCGATCTGATGGCATTGACTATTCGCCTGGCAAGAGACAGTGGTCAGACTGATTGATGAGCTTGGTGCAGACATCAATTGTCCAATACTTCGCGGGTATAGTGGAAGCTTGTCGGTCTGGCAGCGGGTAGTGAAGGGCATTCTCCAAGGGAACAGCTACAGATGGGAGGCATCTGACCTTGACGATATATGGGGCCCAAATCCAGAGCCTATACTGGAAGTGAATCAAGCTGTTCTGGACCGGGGTGCTCAGTCGAAAGCCGAATTTCCAGCCTTTCTTTTGAAATACGATTACCCATCGTACATTCTCGATGGTTGTACTATGGACGTGAAAGCGCTTTTGAAAGCAAGAGTAGCATAGGAGATGGTTTGTTAAGGCACCTTGACTATGTCCATTGGGCATGGGCATTCCTGACTAGGTCTCTAAACTTGAATTCCGCGGGTGCACCGAATGTGAGATCGCATGGCCACTGTGGCAGCCAGGCTGTACTTAGTGGCATCCGAAGTATGAAAGCATCTGCTATGGTATGTATGTAGATGGAGATACGGGACTGTGAGAAGGCACTCCAATGGCCAGGACCTCAACTCGGATCTGTGAGATCTTCCCACACAGCGAGATAGCGTTGGGAAGATGATACCTAGCAGAAAAGATGGCAGTGTCCTAGCTGGGCGTTTCAATGACAATTCGTAGACCAGGCGAAGGTAGAAAGTGAGCAGTATGATCCAACAACATACGCCGTGGTGCTGGGTGTTCAAAGGAAGTTGCCAGCATGCCTGAACTTCCTCTGTCGCGGACAAACATCAACTTGTCCGTCAAATGCTAAGCTTGGTCCAGATATGTGCTTTAGACTCCCTCGCACATTCGACGACACCAGACAGTCACAGACAGTAGTCGTACTAGATGACTCCAAGATCAGGACAGCAAGGCCATCACTACGAGCATCTTACCATCCCGGGCTCGGCCAAGCCACATTTTGGCGACGTATACAATCAAATCGATCAAGACCCGATCTGTGAATCTATCACAGTAAGACGCTGAAATTGCACGACATGACGAACCTGGACTAATCGACCAAGTGCTCGATACTTTGGAATTCAAGTGTATGGAGAACTACCGCTCTCGCGTCATCGACGCAGTAGAAGGCACATTGACAGAGATCCTTCATGACTCGGAGATACTATTTGCCGGCATTCCGTCAGAACCTGATCCAACCAAAACGATCCGTTCGACGCTTGATGGCTCAGCAGGCCCAAATAATGCACCGCTGGCTCCGAAGTCCTCCGGATCGAGACGTGTTCTGGATCCATGGCAAGGCAGGCGCCGGAAAAATCAAGGTTCATGAAAAATGCTGTTAGCATATGAGCAGACTGTGGACTGGGTGTATGATGGGATTCATTCGGGCCCCCAGGCTATAGTCCTCAAGGTCTTCGCTCTCAGGTCTGGCTCATCGATTGAGCACTCCCTTGCTGGGCTGTGGCGGCGTGGTCTTATACACCGGGTCGTTCGGTAATGTCGCGCCTCCTTAGCCGAAGCTCCTTCGTTGGAGGCCCGGTCAGCACAGGATGAAAAAATTCCGGTGATGCAAAGCTCAAACCTTTTTTGAGGCGTTCTAAGCGCTTCTCATTGTAGCCAGCAAGGATCATACCCTTCGTCGCGGCGATTGACGGTCTGGACGAGTTCGATGAGGATGACTGGCTGGACCTCAACGAGTCATCTCAAAGCCTTGACGCCTTAGATGAAGTTATGCGTCGGAAGTCATGTGTCGCGAGTCGTAGGAAGTCGGGTTCGAGAATGCCTAAGGTAAGCACAGACAGCGACTCGTTGCTCCATCCCTGCGACCCATGTAAAGCTCTCCAGACGCGACGTGCCACTGGTCACACTAATGAAGATGCTGCCAAATTGTTGTATGACTCGATTCTGCTGCTGACACTCATGCTTGTGAAAGGAAACTGGGACCACGACGTCGCCCTCTACGAAACTACCGAGCTTGATGCCCAGCCTTTTGTTCGAAGCATACTGCAAGCAGCGCCGGGCGCCACCCAGAGTCCGGCGCTAAGTGACATAGAGACATTGGTCAGTCTCAGCGGACGGGGTCTTCATATGATCAACGCTTGCCGTCAAGACGCTGCGTCGAGGTATAAGCAATGGAGGTAGCCCTGCGCTTTTGCATCAGCGGCTGGAGTCATATCATCAGGAGAATTTGATCCATGGCTCGAGCAGATCTTTCACAGCATAGAGGATGTGTACAGACGATATGCAGCTGCGCACCCTGCTCTCATTGACGGATTGCATGACGCTTTCTGGATTGTGATCGAGGGCTGCACTCGTGCAGGGAACGATTGGGCATGGAACTTTTACCTAGAGCGCGCACGCATCCCCGTGTTCAGGATCGGAAAAGTACTGAAGTTGGCGGGCCGTGAGATCGCGATAGAGCCGTCTCACAACCCGAGGTCTGTGCGCAGGCTGATGAGAGATCGACAGTGACGAGCAGTCTAAGTGCAGGGCCGTGGCGAAGCTGTTGAGGAATGCAATGCGCGAACAAGAGCCGGGGCATGGTCGGCATAGCGGTGTTGACCACTTCTGTGAGTCAAAGGAAGCAAGAAGGTACCAAAGCGCGGATAAAAGATGAAGATGAATTTTCTAATGGTGTATGTAGGTACGCAAGGAGTCACACTTCCCATAGCATTTCCCAGTGGAAGAGCAGTATGAACTATGAAGGTCCGGATCATTCTTGCAACATTTCAATGTCCCTCACCTCTCCAGAGAGAAGTGGAAAGATGACGCCCCGAGCCCACAGCGATCTCATTCACACAAGACGTGGTCAGGAGGACTGCTCTTCTGGTGAAGACCTTGTGGTTGCCGCCGAGTGGCGCAAGTGGCTGGGTTGTCTGGTTGCTGGTATCAGAAGTTGTGAGCAGAGATGGAAAGAGCTGGCGCTATAGTGTTTGGTGAAGAGTGGTGGATGAACGCGGCTCTACCGTAGCAATGCTCGTGTGCGTGTGGCATTGATGTTGCATGTGATGGATATGCAGGCCTTGTGAGGATGGTGCTGGTCGACTTGCCAGAGATCAGGCCGTATTGAGGGAGCTGCTACTGAATGTCGCACTGTGGATGTACATGGACGTGCCAGGCTCGGGCTCACCGCCAAGCACGCGAATGCATCTTGCAAGGTGCATCACATGCTGTCGTCGTCGAAGTGAAGCACGAACAGCTGATGAGTGGCGGATGAAGATTGAAGTTTTGCTTCGATGTGCACGTGCCATCGGCAAACTTTTGCCGAACACCGAGCTCACACCTCGAATGCTGAACAACGCAAGACACGAGCAACAGCACGAACGAGATCCTTCCAGCAAACATGTCGGACATCAAAGATGAGATGGATGTGGATGCCCCAGGCTCACCCGAGCAAAAACGCGACAATAAGAACGGCGGCTCGAACGACACCAACACAAAAGAGAACGCCGTCGCCGTGCGCAGTATCGAGGGCTGGATCGTCATCGTTACGAATGTGCACGAGGAGGCCAGCGAGGAGGACCTGCAAGATCTGTTCGGCGAATACGGCGAGATCAAGAACATGCATATCAACCTCGATCGGCGGACGGGTTATGTCAAGGTAAGAGACAGCGACGGAAGCGGCACGATATGGTTATGAGCAGTAATGCTGATGCCAGATCTGGCAGGGCTACGTCTTGATCGAGTATCCGACACGCGAGGAAGCGCTGGCAGCGATTGAGGGGGCGAATGGACAAGAACTTCTCGAGCAGACCATCAACGTCGACTTTGCGTTTGTGCGACCACCCGCCAACAAGAGTCAGGCAGGACCGAAGGGCGGCCGCAAAGGTGGCAGGCAACGAAGTCGCAGCCCGGGCGAGAGGCGTGGACGCGAGGACGAGGATGAAGAGTGAGGTGACGATGCAACGAGGCATGATTTTGCATGCGCTCTTGACACCGATTTACCAGAATTGATGCCATGGCAGAGCAAGCCAGCTTCGGCAAATAAGGTTAGCAGCGCCGACGTGGAAAGGTCGGCAATGTAGCTTTGGCGTGAAGAGGTAAGCTCCGTGAATTGCTGTGCCAAGAGGATGATTGCTGACCAGCTTCAGATCCTACGATGCCACACCTTGCTTCCAGCACCAGTGACTGAATTTTCGCACGCTCCGCTGCGAAAATGGTTGTTCATTGCCATGAAAATCTGCAATGCTAAAAGGGTACTGAAATTTCGACTCAATATCTAAGGATGACACTGTCGGGATTGTTAGACGGCGAGGACTACTTCCGACCCGGCTCGGGCCATACGAAGAGGAGATTGTACCGTATTGTGTGCTTCGCGATGCGTTGAGTCATCACGCCATTCGCATGTTGCATACCACAGCCACCGATCCCTGGAGACCTGCCCGCGGAAAGCCATTCTTCGGGTACAAGCGCGACAGCATCACGGTCAATCGATGTGGAATTTTCCACGCCACCGCCTGCTAAAAAGGACCAATTTGAGGCGGAGTCTCATGACCGCAGTCGAAGATCAGCTGGCATAATGGCCCACAGCAACCACTACCACGGCGGAAGGGACGAAATGCAAGGCATGCAATCGGTCGCCAAACTCACCAGACGATTGTCGATGGTGCGCATCAGCGAGTATCCGAACAAGAAACCCAACGACTTTATCCTCCAGCTGCCTGTTGAGCTCTTGATCGACGTTTTCTCACGCTTGACTGTTCAGGATCTGATCCGTCTGAAGACGGTGTGCAAGCACTTCTGCGATACTTTGAGAAACCCGGAAAATGTGAATTATTTTCTCATTGCCCGACAGCAGGTAGCGAAAGCGCGACTTCTCGAAAAAGTCGTGCGCCTCACACTCCGTGGCTTCGTGGACCAGGAGCATGTCGAATTCCTCGATGCTCTCAGCGAATTTGCCAATCGCGGAGGGTTATTCAATGATGAAAGTGTGGTCTACTATGTAACGGCAGCCATGGTCGACCTGTTCAAGCTGAACCTACAGAATTTGCCGCAGCATGTCAGGGACCACACAAGCGATGCACATCTCGTGGGGAGTATGGAGATGTTCATTCATTACTTGCTGCAAGTTCACATCACGACGCACATGCCGAGCTCAGAGATGGTCTGTTCAGTCTGCAAGGACTACACCAGGGATGCATTCATGCAGGCTGTCTCGAACAACTGCGCTGGGCTTGAATACTGCGGCATCACTGAGTCCAAGGTCTTGGACTGGTACCGAAGGCTCTGGAATTCTGTGGCCAAGTTCAATGACACTCAATCTGATGGCGCATGCCACAATCGAATACCGCTGCTCGACATTGTTTCTGGAGTAAAACCAGCTCCTGAGCACCTCGTCACGCACCTGATGTGGCATACCGCCTCACGTGAGGGTCCTTCGCCTGAGACAGGTATTCCCGTCCGCCGTGGCATCTGTACGATGGCCAAGCTCGCCGAAAAGCTCAACGTGCCGAGCTTGCCATCAAAGACCAACTTCAGAGACGTTGGGATAATACTGTTTATCCCCAACAACGGTGATTGTGCCCTTCCGGCGTACTTCTTCGCATACTATGTGAAGACCGCATGGGCTCTTCGCCTGGTCAATGGAGCTTTGGCCGGTGCCGTGGAAATGAACACTTTCGTGAAGACTGCGATTATGGAGGAGCTGGATGTTCACTAATTGATTGCGTTCATGGCGCGTTATAGTCTGCGAGCGAGTTTCTGTCTTCACGTAGACATTAGCTACTAATGCTACCTTTCAATCCCTCGAAAATCGTTCTTGGTCCACATTCTTCTCGCGCACCAGCATTTCAGCATCTCAGCCATGTCTCAACAGCGAGCAGGAAACTCGACGGACGCCAGCTACGAGCTTCGCCGTGCACGCCGCGAAGAAGCTCGAGAACAGGCGATGCAATTTGAACGTAGACATGCGATCGAGCACAACTTAACAGCAGATCCTGATGACGTTGGGCGTGTTCAAAATGACCCACATGCAGCTCCTGAGCTCCGACGTAGACGACGAGAACAAGCTCGCGAGCATGCCACGGCACTGGCTCGTGAGTATGCTTGGGAGGAAGTTTACATGGCTGATGCCGAGAATGGAGAACATGAGCATCTGGACGACGGATGTCGGTCTGACTGTGATGAGGAAAGTCTCTTGGATTCCTACAACTCCCACGACGAGGACGTCATCTCCAGGGCTATCGTGAGGGTCAATCGGTTGGCAAGACCTCACATGTCGAACGAAGACAACGCTCTGCTCGATAGAGTGATCAGGCCACTGCAAGAGCTCCACAACAGCCTTGGGACAAGCGAGCGCAGAGAGTTGAACCAGTACCTTCTTCAACGTCTGCATGCTGGAATTGACACGAGTGCTAGCTCCGCAGAGGTATCCGTTGCCAGTGGCGACATCGACAGCGGAGCCGGAAATAGCGATGATGACTCCTTTGAATATGAAGTATATACCACGGCCTTCGACCCGCCGACTGCTTGGCCTAGTTACCGTCGTGATAGTAGCGATTCGCGGTGCAGCACTGCAGCAAGCGCAAGTCGGTACGACCCTAATACCGATTCTGATACTGGTACTTATGATCGAGAACTGTATGATTTGACTACAGCGGATCTTAGTCACGAGGCCTGATAATGGAGAAAGGGGGGGGGGGGGCGTGACGTGAATACACTGCACGACTGCGACAATCACGCCTCCCAGTATCACTATTGAGCAATAGTCTACACAGTCAAGCGCGAGCTCCTCGGGATATCAATACTCCACGCGATGAGCCATGAGCGATCACCCATCACGGTCCAATCTCTCCCCACCGCCGCAAGTCTTATGTAGCTCCTGCCGCGCCTTGATTTTCCCCCTGGTTGAGCATACCCTACCACAGATCATGGGCACGCCGTGGGTGCGCCGAGCGGAGAGACAATACTATGACGCGCACCTGGTCCTTCAGCCTATGTTGGAGAGGGAAGGTCCAAGGGAAGTTGTTGTTGTTTGTGGAGAGCTGTCGACAGAGCACTCGATGTCTTCCGCTATGTGCACCGCTTGGCGCTGTGGCGTACGAAGTTGCACTGTCTCTGCAGCAGGAGGGAGCTTCTCGATGGATCAGCTGAGGGTGGAAAGGCGGAGAGGAGGGAGACTTATCATGGCTAGCTGGTGCCTTTTGCATCTGCGTGAGCATACTATATGTTTTGCAACGCCCAAAATTTCTTTTCAGTCAGATGCGGTTTCCAGGATGATGTTCGCAAATAATCACATGGCAGTGCCGGTATCGCGGCATGTAATCTTACTTCCAATGCCGGTCACCGCACATCTCGTACTGAAAGGGCCGTCTACCACCACCACAGAAGATACCTTGAGACCGGCCAGGGTGCCCGCATTCGAATTCGTGATTTTCCCGCAGCTCAGGATGCACAATCTGCCCCCGACGATTACGTACAGCGTGAGGGAGCACCACTTGTGCCTCTCGGCCGACGACTTCTTCCGTGCACGTCCGAGCTTTCGATACTCGTCTGTGTCGTCGGTGCAGGGACAGTTCTTCCAGCGTATCCAGGAGAGGTAGCAGAATTCGGTCTGGCAGTGGCAACTAGTGCACTGAGAGTCAGCGTGTTACACAGAAAATGGTGCCTTGCTGATGATGTTAATGAAGAGCATCAACGGACTCTGACTTACGTCATGTGATAAATGCTGGTGCTTAGATTGAATGAGGCCGTTGCAGCCCGGGACAGGTTTGTCTGCTTTTTTGAATGCCACTTGCCTGCCTCGTCTCTCGCATCGCAGAGCAGGGTCGTCGGGGCAGTCGAGTCCCTTGTGCTCTGCATTGTTGCACACTCAGCATGTACGAGTATCGCAGGTCGCGGAGACGGCTGTTCTGGTATCGGCATCTGTCAGCGTTGGAAGGATGAACTTCCCACATTGTCTGTTGCTGCAGTTCTCTTGACTATCATAAGTTCATCCCTCGCATTTCGTACTCCTCAAGATCTTAGCCGCTCATGTTTGCCTTCCCGAGCTTGTCATTGATGGGTTTCTTGCAGCAGTGGGGTGTAAACAGTGTTTCGTCGTGTGTCGCGCGCACGAACAGTTCTTTGGGGCAGTCCATGCAGTACCGACGCTCACACTGGAATTTCAGTATGTCGGCATGTCTGTGTCTTTCGCGGCCGACGCAACAGGTACAGCCTTCCGACGGCTTGGCCATGAAACCGGCCTGGCATGCCTTGCATGTCATCGACGGGCCAGCTTCCTCCGCCTCATTTGTTGCAAAAGGCGACGCCGCCCTAAGCTAATCTAGAGTGGCAATATATACCTTTATCATCATTGTCAGGGTCATGATCATGGCATGGGTGACAATCTCAGCTACCCAAGACATACACTCGATCAAAAAGTCGTCGGGCTCGCCCACGGCAGTTTCTACCGACTTCTCAAGATCGGCACATTCTTCGCTCAGCTGCAGCGCCAGCTTTCTAACTCTGCAAGCTCCAACATCTTCGGATATCAAAGCTGCAATGATGCCTCCATCCTCGTTCACGGCAGTACCGATGCTTTGTGCCGGCTTATGGTCGTAGAGAAAGCCTTTGTAGCCTCCAGGTCTTCCATGAAGAGCTGAATGGCCACGCTGAGATCTGGTGGATAATCCTGGCGGTATGTGCGGTTGTCATTGGCGGCGAAAAGATTCAGTTCTTCCATCTGCTAGGCGATGATGTCGAACGCCTCATCAGAGGAGGAAGGAGTGTTACCATTTTGGAGGTCTCCTTCGGAGTAGTGCTGCAGTCCTATGAGTGTGTTGATGCTTTAGAAAGGTCGCATTCAAGAACAGCAGGCGAGCTGCACTGCTCATCACGCGCGTGCACAGGTGCCCGTCTGTATAGCAGGCCGCATAAGCTCGTTAGCAATGATCCGGCGTGTATGCTTCGACATGGATAAGACAGCAGTAGTTGACTCAAATACAGTCAGTCTTCTCTGACAACTTCTCCGCTTTCTATCAGGACAGCTAGCAACCACTCGTCCCAGTAGAGGTTATCAGCATCGGATCGATCTTTGGGATCACACTGCTACATCTTCCTCATGAAGGCCATGAACAGCTTCTTCTCTTCGCCTTCCAGTTGCTGATCTTCAAGTTCTAGACTTGTGTCTGGAATTGGTGCTGTGTCCTTCCACGTACCTATTTTCATGATGTCAGTAGGGCTCCGGCGTTGGTCAGAGAAGATGCGCTGCAATGAAAAACGCTTACCGTCGGGCTCGAAGTATGCAGCGGCCTTCTCACCGCATTGCTGCAAGAATTCGAGATGGGGCGGACCTAGTAGTGCCACCATCTCGGCAAGATGATGGGCTTCGGAATACCGATCCTTAGTATCATGGCAATCGAATAGAGGCTTTGAATACATGAGATGCCATAGCTGTGGTACATTAGCCTCGGATATGACATTTGAAGCTCCGGAATGTAAAAGTCCCAGATGCGAACCGAATAGCCCCACGGATAACCGAGTATGACCTCCGGTGGGCGGTAAACGTTGGGCATAATTCGATCGGTGAGTGTCTGATCCCCAAACCTAGCCTCTCTGAGCTCAGTGATGGATGGCTCTCCCGTCGTGAATGGCATGGGGCGTGACAGATAGATGGTGCGGTCCTCGAGCTCTCTTCGCGGGCACGGATTCTCCCTCTCGTATTGTTCGAATTTGGCGAGAACGCAGGCATCGTGAATCCCAAGCAGCATGTTAGATGGCTGAAGGTCTGGATTGCAAAGACGAGCTGGCCTAGTCGAGGAATTCATGGCGACTTACCAGTGTGTATGACTTCGACTTCTTTGTGCAAGAATTGTAGACCGGTCAGAATTTGGCGAAGCGTCTGCTGGGCAAGATCGGCGCTGAGGAGGCCATCCGAAGTCGCCTCTTTCAGCTCGCCCATAGTGATGCCCAACGGTCGGTGAACAAGACAGATATGCGTTCCGTGTGGTCCTTGCAGTTCGAAGGAGTCGTACATTCGCCGCACATAGTTTTGACCTTCATGATGCGTCTGCAGGTTGTTGATTTCTTCGTAGATGGGGAGTCCCCGGTGGTATTTGGAGTTGTTAATGTAGACCTTGAAGACGACGAACTCATGTTACTTCTGGTGATCTTGGCACAGCTAGACTGTTGATGCTGATCCAAAGCCAAGCTTGCCGATTGTTTCGTAGCGATTATTGAAGACCTCTCCTAGTCTGACAGAGTAATAGTTCCGTGGAATATAGCCCACCAATATCTCTTCCTCGACGAGGTAAGAGTGATCGATCTTATCGAAATGCGACGATGTGCTCATGGTTGCGATGTGATTCAGCATTTTCGTGGACTTTGGGAGTGTGGTCGAACGACACTCATTCGGCTGACCGAAATCATACGCCGATAGACCTCGTCGAACATGTGAATTGCTCAATAACCGCCACGGCAAACGAGCGGCGTACATGGCCCCGTTGCAGCGGGCGCTTCCTCTGACGACGCACCGAGCGACAGCCAATCGTGAGGTGGGCGTGCAAGTTTCTCGCGCCCATCCGCGTGTGCCTTGTATATCTGTCTCTTCTGTGATATCAGCAGAAATCATGCAGAGTGATGGTTCACCCGAAAGGAGATCCTGAAGTTGAGGTGTCAATTAGACTCTGTATATAGCTATAGTACCTAAGTATATAGTAGCTTGCGTACTGGCCTTAAGGGTCGAGTAGCGTTCAACTCAGACACAGATCTACAATTGCGAATTTGTCGCGATAGCCTTCGCATTAAATACGCGATTGTGTCCTAGGCTAATCGCTATATATCGCAACGTCTCGCGCCACGGTAGGCGGGCCAGCGGGCTTGAGGGTAGTCAGTAGCATTCAACCAAGATAGCCGATATATGAATCCGAATTCTTCGGGATAGCACTCGCATTGGATGCGCGATTGTGTCCTAGGTTGATCGCTATATATCGCGACGCCTCGCGGCCACGGTAGATTGGCTCGCCGTGTCGCCAGTTATAGCTAATTGGCCTAACTCTGAAGACTCCTATAGTGACCGATAGGTCCTCTCCTAATTGCCTCGTGCTCGTAGACTTCGATCTCACACGTCGACTGGTCGTGGTCTGCGCAGGCTTGCTCTATCGCCTTCAGCGGTACTCGCACGTACAGACCGATGCCTATAACGGCTACCGGACGTTCTTGAAACAAGGCACAGTACACGCCAAGTATGTTGTTCGAATACCCATAGGAGATTTCACTACTCTTACACGATCACCAATCGTTATGCCGCTGAACCGCAATCTGGCTCTTCTCAATTCTTGTCATCATCGTTCTCACATCCTCCGTCCTTGCTGCATCGCCAGGATCTGCACCAACCTGACGAAGATGTTGATAAAGTCGAGCTCGAGCGCAATGCTCTCGTTTACAGCATCACGCTTGAAAATGCCTCGCTCCGCCATGCGTGCATGCGCCAGAATCTTCTGCGTGTCATAAAGTGTGAAGCCTCCAAACACCACCAAGCCACCATACAGCCAGATGTTCTCGGTCCACATGAGCGCCCTCGTCGCAGTCGCAGGAAGCACCAGCGGCGCAAGTCCGCTCAGCGCCACGATCGCGACACCAGCCAGCAAGGGTCCACCGATGTAGAGGTACTTGTCCGTCTTGGCCGTCGCACCAACGAACGCGATGGATCCCATGAGACCGATGGTGTAGAGACCTGCGCGAGCGAGGATGGCTGGGTGAAAGAAGAGGAGTGGCGAGAGGAGAGCTGCCTGCGTCACGTTGAAGCCAGCCCAAAGGCCGTACTTGAGCATGTAGTTCTCGGGAGGTGTCGCGTGGCAGCCCATCATGGTGCCGATGGAGCCGACGAGACCGATGCCGAGGACGAGCCATGGGTTTGCGGACATGAGGCGGTAGGACCATCCGTTCATGTGCAGGGCGCGAGCGGTGATGCCGATGATGCCGATACCTGTGCAAGCAGTCAGTGTGCTGTCCGAAGTATTCCACTCTGTTAAGTCTCCTTACCAAGTCCAGTGTGCAGAAACGTCTCGTTCAAGTAACTCCTCTCATGCGGCGGCATGCCACCATCCTCTCGTGTCTCACGGTTGAAGATCAAGTTGATTGCCAGAAGCGTACCACCGAAGATGGCGCCTCCATACACCAGTCGCTGCGTCAAGTTGCCTTGCGCGAGAGGGTTCTGCGGTGCCTGTGTCTGGTATCCTCTCCTACTCTGCCTGAACGCATTTTGAAAAGCACTCTGCTGCTTGGTGATGGGCGATATCTGCTGGAAGGTGTTCTGCTTGATCGGTTGCTGCGTCGAGGTCTGGAAAGATCGGAAGACGGTTCGAGGTGAGGATTGTTGGAGTTCGCGGGCGAGTGTAGAGGTAACCGCGAAGGGTCGGCGCATGAGGAAAGCCATCGTCTAGAATGTCTGCCGTCGATTGCGATACAGAGATGAAATAGTGGTGGTGAAGAGACAGATGGTGACGCTACTACGTCACCACTGGGCCGCTTCGCACATCTCGTGACGAGCGGCCCGAAACTTCTAGAGACTCCAGTTCTAAAACGTCTTCGTTACTGCTGCAATCATCGACGACGACGACAGAAGCTATAAGTCATCTCGGTAAGAACACTTCACGCATCGATGCCGACGTCGGTCGTTACCAAAATTAAGGAATAGCCGCGTCGACTACTAGCAGAATAATTACCGTAGCGAGCTTAGACGCTTCTTAGGACGCTGCGCGGCTTGCCTTACTAAGAGCTCGGCTTACTTCCGACACTAGCGCCGAGATCTCGGTATAGTAAGCCGTACCTTGCTCCTTTTTCCCTATACCCCTAGCTAGCCGCCCTCGTCCTAGTATTAGCTATTAACGTATAATATATATTATCTACTATTTTAATACTATTATTATATTCTTAGTATTAGAACCTTATATTACGGTTTAGATTAAGCTACGACGGTACGCCTAATTATTAGCTATAGAGATTACGTACGCCGTACGAGATTACTCGCTTACTAGC
Organism: Mycosphaerella arachidis; assembly: GCA_001297265.1. Classification (NCBI taxonomy): domain Eukaryota; kingdom Fungi; phylum Ascomycota; class Dothideomycetes; order Mycosphaerellales; family Mycosphaerellaceae; genus Mycosphaerella; species Mycosphaerella arachidis. The sequence continues at coordinate 33,946 of LIHB01000169.1, forward strand.
GACTTAGTAATT
>LIHB01000170.1:0-33386 GCA_001297265.1 Mycosphaerella arachidis
TCTCCTATTCTAGAGGGCGTTTAAAGCTATTAGGTTTAGTTAAACCTATAATCTTACTAAGTTAACTAATAAGTTAGATAACCTTCGTTCGATTAAGATTTGTTCTCGTCGAGTAGGAGCAAGAGGGAGAGCAATATAAAGCAGTAGTAAGGTAGCGGTTAGATAAGGTTGTATTCTAAACAGTAAGATTAAATAGTAAGTTAAACGCCTCGAAGCTATAAGGGATTCTCAGCGTTCCTAAATACAAAGGAGATTCGTAGATCTCGGTGATTAGTCTGATCATTCTAAGCATGAGCAGTCTAATTAGTCTGAGCATGAGCAGTCTGATCGCTCCAAGTCTGAGCGCTCAGGCAGGATGAGTCACGTGTTTGTTTTGTCGTCATGATTCCAGGGTCCATAGGAATCATTCCGTAACACCTAAGCAGTTGTCGTAAATCAGAGTCCCCTATACGACCCAGGGAACAGCATGTCGTCAAAACAAGCAATGAGACTATGCTTAGCGTCCTCCGACACATACCGTCATCAGCCACCGCGATACTGCAAGGATCTGCAATCTCCGGACTCCTACCTGCCAATCGATTTCGCTATACCAACAGCCTATATGGCAAGTCAAACAGGCCGCTAGCACGAGCGCATGCGTCAGACAGCGGAACCGACAGATAGGCTGCAACAAGACTTCAAACTTGCATCGATCGAATTGACCTGCAGCTGTGTGATCGATCTCTGGTCCACTTTGTCGTCATTTCGAGTTCCGTCCAGAGGCGCTAGCATGGTTGGCCCAGGCGTGGGAGGTTTCAGCTGTACGGGGAAAATCTGAAGTACAATTGCCCAGAATGGAGAAGGAACTTTATGTGACCACGTGGAGGAGAAACACTAAGCTCCTCCAAGAACATTTGCGGCGAGAACACCGTTATTTCCCGGCCGCTACGCCGACCAATTCAGGGGACAACAGTCCTTTGTGCAGGAGGGATAGTGTCTAGACCTCTCCACTGGCTCAGCTACTAAAACCAGACATTACCACCCTCATTCGGCCTCGAAGCTCCCCCTGACCTTCTCGAAAATCGCCATAGAGCCCAATGCTTTCACTTCCCGTGGCAGACCAGCATCGCCTCAAATACTCTATTCCTCCGCAAAGATAACCACATCTTCTGTCCTCTCTCGAAAAGTTTAATGCCTGGCCGATCCCAGCTAGAACACGAGAAGCATAGCGAACTCTGCTACTCATATTCCCAACCTTCCACAGAGCACTGTCACCTCTAGGATTCTGCGCTGCCAAAAGAAGCGTATAGACTTTGCTCGCCACGCTCGCAGCAAGGAAAAAGCTCATGGTTCGGGCAGCTGAGGATCGACAAGGCTGACCCCAGAGGTTCTCATGGCAAAAGCTTGGATCGGACGCGGTTTAGCGTTTCGACAGGGTGAGGGTGAGGGTGAGATGAGAGCTCGATCGCCGTTTTGGCTAGGATGGGCGAGGAGCCGCATGGAGTTCTTGTGGGTTGTTGCAGAGGCGGAATAGGATAGGTGGGTGGCATGATTTTCACCACAGCTAAGCCATTCACATTCACGACCGACGTTTGAAGTAAATTGCTTATCACACCTAGGCCCCGTCAGCCAATTCCTTCGGCAACATGCCGAGACTTGCTTTTCAGAGCCTCTACTGATGTCGGAATAAGTGGAAGTGGCGAACAGTGGTGAATTGATTGTGCCGGGCCAGCAGTTTGTGCTGTTTACCGCGACTGCCGCTTTGTCATGTTCACCTTGAGGTTCCTACCCGAGTGTTGTGCGCACCTCCGCGCACGCGCGGGCCTTGAACCGGGTACCATTCGACCATGAAAGGAGTTCACCTACTGTGCAGCTCTATGCCATGTCCACCTGTCGTGTCCTCTTATCCAACGCGTGTTGGCGATTGTCCCAATTCAACATCCATGTCCATAACCTGATAAAGCTTCATCCACGTGGTCTCGTAAAACGGTTGCAACAACCGTCTCAACCCACTATGGCGTGTAATATCCGGGCCCAGATCCAAACAATCAATCATTCGGAACCACAATCCCTTCCTTACAGAGCACCGCAATCTGCTTGAACAACCTCCTCCATCCAAGCGGATCACCCTTTGCCTTCACAAACCGCACTTCCAACACGTCCAGACCGCTCTGTCCCCGGATGCTGATACGCTCGACAAGCACATTACCCTGCAGTGGCTGCTGCCGTGCATCCAGCGTCTTGACACGTAGTGACACAGCATCCTCCTTGCCTTCGAGCGCAGCTTGCGATGGCGGAGCAACTGGAACGTTGAGCCGATGTAGTGCGGACATAAGCATCGGCAGCAGCTGCGCGAAAGACAGCGCTGATATGAAGCGTGCCAGAGAGTGTGATGGAACTATGTCGTTGAACTGTCGTGCTTGCTGGGTCAGGGTGAGAGGCACTGAAGGTGTTGGGCAGAACTGTGACATGGACGGGTCTTCACTGAACAGGTCGAGAAGATCTTGTTTTGTGGCGTGGTTCATGACCGCGTTGGCTCGTTCGTGTCGGGCTTGAGGCTGCGAAGCGCTGATGCCGGCTCCGAGTCGTGGTGGCGCTTCCCAGTCGAATGCTGTCTCGGTGATGGGCGTTTCGGGCTGCGTGGAGGCGAAGTGGGTGAAGGCTGGCTGTGAATGATTGCTGTCAATATCCATACGGTCGTCTTGCGATTGTGCAGGTCGTCGGTGGCGTTGCGATGATTGCACCGGTGCGTTGAAGTTGATGTGTAGTGATTCCAGCATCTGGGTTGCTAGAGCCATTGGGTTCTTCGCTTTACCGTTCTTCCCATTGATGTGTGGATTCTCTCGCGTGAACCATGGATGCTTTCGCACACTGTCTAATGTCATGCGCTCGGCGGACTCGATATTGAGCATGCCTCGCACCAAGCTCAACGACTCCGGTGGTATTCTACTCCAAAGCTCGTCGCCGGGCTTTCCTTTGCTCGAGACATAGTCGTGGTACTCGTAGCTCTCCTCCATGACAGGCGAGTCCCAAGGTGTGTTTCCGACCAGCAAGACGAAGAGCACAATCGCGCAAGACCACACATCGGCGACTTGCGGATCATAGCCCACCTTGTCCTGTCCTTCCTTGCGCTTCTGATTCCGATGGCCAACTGCTAGAATCTCAGGCGCAATGTAAGGCGGACTGCCACAGACCATGCCACAGACCTTCCTCTCGCCTGTCTTCTCGTTCAAGAACTTGGTCGCCAGCCCGAAGTCTGCCAGCTTCAGGTCTCCTTCGCCGCTCAGCAGCATGTTCTCCGGCTTGATATCTCGATGCGCCACACCTTTGCCATGACACCAGCTGATGGCGCTCACAAGCTGTGTGAAGTAGAAGTGCGCCACATCTTCGCCGACGCCCTCGTCGGCCTCGATCTTGTCGAAGAGATCACCGCCCTCTGCCAGCTCGAGAGCCATCCATACCCATGCTGCATCGTCGCCATGTTTGATGTACTTGATGATGTTCGGGTGCGGGCAGACCGAGGAGTGCAATGCGAGCTCGATCTGTAATTGCTTAGGTCGTAATCGTCCTGCTTTGAACGCGTGCTCCTTGTTGATGAATTTGACCGCGATGACTGGACCAGATGATTTCAGAGGTATCGCTTTTCGTATTCTGATGCGAGTTCAGCAGCCAGGTCAGCGCAAGGACACATATTCGTACTCACGAAGCATATGCGCCGGATCCGATTGTCTTCGAGATCAGGCGAAAGGGAAGATCGCTGGGCAGAGGTGCTACTTGCGACTGTCGCGCGAATCGAGGTCAGCAGGCTCGAGGCGGCGTTTGAACTGCCCGCACTCACATTTGGCGGACCGCCCATCTTCGTTACAACACAAACGGGAACTACGAAACAAGACTGCAAGAGGAGAAGCCGCGGAAGTGGTGCAGTGTAATGTTTGACGGGACCCGAGGCGCGTTGCGTGAAGCGCGTCCGCGCGGGCTGGTCTCCATAACAACGTAATTATTCCGTTCGCAGCGACATGTGGATTGATGCGAAAGCACATTGATTGATGGTTCGACCATGATTCCATTCACTGTCTTCAGTACTGCACGGTAGTCCGAATGCCCAGACCCAGCATCGCCGTAGCGCGTGCACATCCCATCCCTTATGCTTCGTGTCATCGGGCATACCCAATTCACCATACTACTCTACCCCAAACCGATAGAGCATGCGGCAGGCGATTATAGGTGTAGAGATACAGTCCCCTACCTCGCTCCATCCAAGCCGCCCATGTATCGAGTCAATAAATGAAAACGCCGTCCCAAATGCAATTGTCGTAGGTTTTTTCCTGAACGCCTGACGCTGTAATCCAAAACGGAGCAAAGCAATCATGCCTTTCCCATGCTTGGGTATCGGGGAAAGACGAAGGAAACTCCTGCTATTCTCCTTTTCATCTCGATCGGTTGCGCAGTAACTTTCAGAATATGTCGTCTCCAGGAGACGGCGGAAATGGCCAGCCCAAAAGTGCATCAGACTTTTGCATGTTTTATTTGACCACGCGGCCACGTGTCAATACCAGCAGCGTGTCTGGTCGCGGTGGAATCCGTGAAGCTGAATCCTGGGATAAAGCCTAGTCATTGACATGCCACGTCTTATTGAGCATGTCAAATCAGGACGATGACAGTTCGTTGGACGATCGTGAAGCCTGCAGAGGATTCGACTTTGGTCCCTAGCTGATCTGGACCGCTGCAAGCATGCTCTCAAGATTTCGCTCATGCAGCACCGCAGCATACTTTGGATCGCGACAGAATTTAGGCACGGAGTCCTGTCATTTAGGTCAGCAAAATGTCCGCAGAACATACCACGGCGGGTCGGGGAGCACTTACACTAGCCATGAGCTTGAACACACTGCTCTGCGCCTGGTCGAAGAGAGAAGCTACCTCGTCCAGGCTCTGTATCATCTGTTCGTCCTCACCGACCGACCGGGTCATGCGACCGGCAAGAGCATTTCGTAAAGTGTGATCGATGTTGAGCTCGCATGGTGAGCCTGGTGCAAGGAATGCGTTGTAAAGGCTGTACGCGGATGCGAGGGTCTCCCTGATTGTGTCCTGCCTGGGTGCTGCTGGCCCGCGTTTTGCCCGCTCATAATCCGCGAGAAACAAACGCACCTCTACGTAAAACGCCAAGTTCTCTTCGCAGTGAGTCTCTCTCAGATATTCCCTAAATAGCAATCTGAGAGCTGGATCCCGAATAATGGCAGTCATGCGGTTGGTGTTGGAGTCGCGAGACACGCCGTTTGGCAGCTTGACCGCCGCCGCCGCCGCTGTTTCGCCGTTCGCTGTGCCATTAGGACTCTCGACCCATCCTGCAACGACCATGCCTTTCATCGTCACAGCGTAATTAACAGATTTTGTTGCTCGGAAACCGGTCGCTTGTGATGACTGACTGCTGCTTTGTAAACGATCAGCGTTATATGGCTCGATGAGGTCGTTGTTGAGGAAGGCGTTGGCAATGTCGAAAACTTCTCGCTTGTCGACTGTTGTGCAACACTCCATCAACCAGTCAAACGCAGCGATGCCCGTAAACACATAGGGTGAATTCTTGTCGCCTCGCTTAGCACGCGTCATCTTTACACCCGCTGTGCCGTTACTCCAATCGCCGTTCGAGTCGGAATCTGATGACGACGAGTTCGGCTTGAGATTTGGACCAGTGTCACCCGCAAATCGTCGGAAGATAATGTAAATCATTGCTCGATCGAAGCTCAACTTGTCAGTTTCGGGATCCCGTTCCAGTCTGACAAGTTGCATGACATTGCGTGGCGAATCTAGGAGATCGTTGACGTGTCTTTGAGCAATACCATTGCGTTGGCAGAAGCGTGACAAAATGTTCATGCCTTTGGGGGTGAGTTGCCACACCGAGTTCTTCGAGGAGAAGTCTGTCTTGCCGTCCACGGATTCGATGAATCTTGCATCCAGGAAACGTTGGCATACAGATTTTGCCATCTCTCGTGCCATCGAGAATGTTGTCGTCGTCGTGGTGGTTACTATCCGCGAGGGGTCCTTTGGGTCAGGCATCCGGTTGGATTGTGAAAACTTGAGCGATCCCAGGTTCATCGTCATCTCCGCTGTTGTGAAAGTGTGCTCTATCCGGGAGAAGCGTACACGATGTGGCGTTAGCGGTAGACTGACCATCAGTGTGCTAAAAAGATCTTTGAAGTCCTGCGAGTTTCAGTCAGCAAGGTTCGAAAACAGCGGCACAGGGCAAAGTTATCCATCACCCTTGAATTCGCATCACTCGCACTCCGCCATTTGAGAATCTTCACAAATAGGATCGATGGATTCAAGGCCATGAATGAAATAGGTGCCAATGGACACGAGTGATGCGAGGGAGAGAGCATGTCAAGCATAGAAGTGATGTTTGCTTGGACCGACACGGAAACAACATACCTTCGTGAATGGCCGATCATCGTCCGTCATCCTGAGCAATTTCGATGATGTCTGATGCATTGTACGTGGACTCCTCGAAAGATGTCGCTCGTATTCGTCAAAGGTATGGAGATCGAATGCGCGATCGCTCTCGAGCCAAGTCGCCGCGTCGGTTGTGCTCACAACTCGCTCTTCCACGCCCACCGCTGGGTTTAAATCGCTGCTGGCCTCGTCGGTGAGAGCTGTCTCAGACGATGTGTTAGACCTTGTCGAAGCGCCAGACGGCTTTTGCTCAGAGCCGCTGTCCGAGGGCGAGACAGGCACGCGTGGCAGTGTCTCGCCTCGGGTTGAAGTCCCGCTCGTCGACACAATCGCACGAAACGTGTGGAGTCCAAAAGATGCCAGGCGGGAATGTGCCTTGGACTTGCTCGCGGCCGACGGTCTCGTACGGGTATCCACTTTGACGGCTGTGCAGGTGTATTCAGTTAGGAATGGGAACGCACAGAGCGACCCGGTGGATGCGTCTGACGTCGTACGAAAGGAGGTGATGGTAGGTCGGGAGATGAGGTGGTAGTTCAGCGGAGGCGGATTGCTCGTGGTGTTGTGCGGCAGCGGAGGAGATTCGGTGGTGCCGGCAGCGAGTGGTAATATATGTTACGTCAGGGAGGATAGTGCTAGCGACAACATGTGCAGCACATGCGATTGACTCGTGGCGTGGTGCCTCGTGGGCTTGGCTGCTGTGGGTGGAATGCTGCTTGCTGTCGATGATAGCAGTTCACTCTACGACTGGAATGCGGAACGGGCCAGCATATGAAGCGGCGGATGTCATGACAGTCTTGAAGTACAGTAACCGACAAGTGGGTCGGAGCACGCTTGCCAGGATAGGGCGGCGAGCAGCACACACTAACCACTGACCCCAAGCCTGGCGTGGTCAGATTGCGCTGATCTAGCATGCGGGCTGCGCTGCGGCAAGGATCAGACTCGTGGGCATCGACCAATGCCGTGCGCGCTGTGGCACCGCAGAACCACGCACCACAAGCGCTGCCCGAGCTGGGGTCCTCCTAGCCGATCAACAGCGTGCGAGCTCTTGTCTGGCCTTTCTCCGTGCCTACACTTTTGCCGATGCCGCTTGCCTCGCGCTGCATGCACTCTACTCTGTATTCCTGCACGAAATGTACGAAACTAACACGCTATTGAAAGACACTCCGTCTCAGACAGCCGCTGCAGGGTGCTTTGGGCCAGCACACTGCCGCCTCAGAGTCTAAGACAAAAGGCGCGTGCGGCGCGTCGAGGCAGGCATAGGAGAAAGCGGCAGTCCGGATGCACATCGTCGTGTGCTGTGCTTGGTCGGCATTTCCTCAAGGCCACAAGCATTATTCAGACTTCGACCGCCAGCCATCTGCGCTAGCCATCCTCGCCGACTGCCACGCTATGCCATGGGTACCACGCTGCCCGACATGATGCGCTCACGTTGCTTTGTTCCACTTCCCTCGCAGTCCGGTCTCTCGGTCTCATCAGTGGGAGAGGATATCGATGCGAACGTGTTCCACGTGCCACCCTATTTCCATGACAGTGCGTGGCGACCACGTGAGAAAAGCCCACGCTCCTCATGCAGAACATGCAGCATCCGCGAGTGGGCTGTCGTTGAGCACCATCGCCATGTGAGGAGCTCGTGATGACATGATATTCACACCCAGCGCCATGTGGTGCGTGGTTCTTGATGACTCTTCGAGGATATTGCGGTGAATGTCCAGAGTGGCGGTGACGGCGCGACGCCATATCAGTTTATTAGTACGACCTCGAGACACTCTTACTAACATCTACATCTCCTTCAGGAGTCGCGGATGCGCCTGCAGCGCCTTGGCAGCACCGCATTAATCGATTCTGACCAGTCGCGCTGTCCGCGATGGTCTCGGTCACGGGAAGTGGTTACTTCGATGTAACCTCGTCCTCGACGCCGCTTCCGGCAGGAACATGCGGTCTGGCGCAGCAAATTCAAATCTGGAGGCGAATTCTCATCAACGCAGTAGAGTCAGTCCGCTTTGCTCAGGCTGCAGTAGGCTACTTCAGGAGAGAGCATGGAGACCTTGATCGAAATAAGATCACGCGTTGCATCAATCCTGTGCGACGTTCCAAAATGTGCCCTAAATTCGCGGCAAGTGTTAGTTGTGTGGGCAAAAGTCGGAGCCGCGTCATTGGGCAGCATGGCACGCTGTGTTCCTGCTTCTTGCCCGGCTTCCGCCATCGCACGTGGCAGCCATCACCCATCGAAGTCTTGGCGCATTCTGTGGCATACTACAGCCTGCAAGCACTGCATTCCGTTCGAACCAGTGCTCGCTTGCTCTGAGCGGTGCAGGGCTACGAGGCCAAGACTCTCGACCCCAAGCTCGCCAATGCATCGTGATGAACGGCTATGCGATGCTCAAGTGCTTGGCAAGTCTGTACTCAAGCAACTCTTGTTGCCGTGCTTGCCGCGATCTGCCACGCTAGAAGCATTTTCGAACCTCCCCCCCTTCTCGAAGTGGGGGCCCCATCTCTATCTGGATTGCCTTAGGCAATAAGGAGATGCATTCCTCGGAGCTTGGCAATGTACGAAGATACACGATTGGACCCGCAGCCTGCGGCATCCATGAAACAGCTTTCGCGGAGGACTGCCGCCCCTGCACCTTTCGTCGTGATGCATTGCTTCCGGACATTTCCCGTGGCCACTGAGCTGTCAGGAACCTGATGATGTGCTTGTGCCGACGACGATCCCTACAAACCTCGTGTCTGACATTGCTCTGCAGCGACCCGCCTGTCGTCCAACGTGTTGATAGCAGTCCGACCCTCCGACGTGCCCGAGAATGTGGATATACTTCTCCGAACGATCACAGCATGACTTGCCAAACGGCCGCGCGAGCAAGTCCGGCATTTCTCACGGTAGACTGTACAACTCTGCAAGACTCCAGCAGACTGGCAGCCGCTCGGAGACTTTCTGCTCGGTCGGACAGCGCGACTGATGCTGCGAAGCACTCGCTGGCACGCCTGCGTGTAAGATGAGCTCGCCACCAAAAATAATGAAACCGGCCGAACAGCCTCCCGGAAGCAGGATCAAAGCCACCAAAGCCATGCTTAACGGGTACCACGAATAGCGAATCGGTGGGCGCTGGCCGAATGTCCTAGTGTCGCATGTTCCACGTGGCTCTTCGGCTTCTTCGCAGTCGCATTGGAACGACTCACAAGTCCGTTGCTGACTCGTCGCGGAAACACTACGGAAAGAAGCACCCTGAGCCCGCGTGGCTGCACTGGAGATTTTGAACCTTGGAGAACCACGTGGCAAGCTGGCACTAACCAAGCGCCGAAGATTGATGTACAATCGTTCATCCATCAGGCCTACAGTATCAATCGCTGCACTCAGGCTGGGCGAAGTGGAGTGCTGACAAATAACCACGCCTCGACGCCATCATTCTGTATGATGCCACCGATGCCAAGTTGTAAAGTGCTAGACCCGTCCTATAGGTCGAACGACCCTGCCCAACACGTGGAAGCGGCCGCACAACATCTGCAAGCGAATGTTTGAAGAGAGCGTCCGCTGCAGGCTAGAACATCAACCGCATTTTATCCGTCTGAAGCCGCTCAGACGTTCATGACATAGATGCTTTGTTCCACGAGGCTGTGTCTAGCAGAATCGACAGGTCCGCCCACCAGGCCGCCACTAAAGCGTTACGTTCGCACGCCGAATTTGACCTGATTTGCCGGTCAGGACCCGCAGCTAAAGTGCAGAGTCAAGATAACAATGTTAATCATTTGCGCACTTTCTGCCACGTCTTGGTGGCGCGCATTTTCATGGGCCCCTGTCTTAAACGACACAGTCATGGAGGCCCGATGGCACTGAGCGAGAAACACTCGACAGGTGTGTAAGAAGGCCAACATAAACCAGCTGTCACGTTGACTGGACTGGGAGCGGACGAACACTTATATGAGCAATGAGACTGGACGCCAAAGCCTATACGGACTACTAAGGCGACAACTTCACCTGTCGGCAGCAAGCGATTGCATGGGAAGCGGCATCGCCAACACGGACATGGCGACTCCCGCGCCACCGAGAGGCCCATTGAAACATGGTCTGCTTTTGCGCAATTGCACGATCGTAAAGTCTTGCTAAAGAGAGTCCGACGGCAGGGCAGTGGGATGATCGAAGCATTATCTAGTCCTGGCACTCTGATCATGAATATCACTACCAATAGCAGTGCTAGTCCTCGCTTAGGATCTGGTTACGACTCGCCGAGCATGTGCTGCGCATGTCGAAGCACGCGAATCTCACACACATGGCGATGCTCAAAGAGGAAGGTCAAGTAGACCTCGATCAGCTCTATCGTGTCGGTCTGCGCTTGGCAGCTCCTAATCCCGATCGCGTTCGGAGCTTGATCACGCTCTCCGCATGCTGAGAAAGCTCCCCTCTCAAGAAGTGTCTGCTGGATGACATGATCATACAGAAGTGCTTGAAGATCACCACCACTGCTGTTCTTTAGCTGCAGCACCCAACGCACTCGGCACTTGCCTGCACACCACTGCCTGGTCTGAATGGGCTTTGGGTTTCCCGGATCGCCTCAAGGCGGGCAATTGTTCTCTTGGGGAGCTGTCTGTCGAACGGCTTTCAGGTAAAGCCAGCATGAAACTGGACTTGAATGCTACAGACATGGCCATTTCAAACTTTCGAGATCCGGATTAAGGAAAACAGCTTTACACAGACTGGAGTCAAGCATCACATCCACTTGTTTGGATGACTCTTGCTTGACGAGCAAACTCTTGACTACCTGTTCAGCCGCAGGGTCGAGATGTTGACGAGCGATCGTCTTCGGGCATACCTCACAGGTCTGGTACAGCTTCACAAAACCAACGGCACATGCCGGGCTAGTCACAGCAAAGGGCTTTGCACTTCTCGGCAAAGGTGATGCTGATCGAAAGAGAACTGATTGTCCACTTAGCAGGCATTTCAGACGCATCAGTCTACCTGAATCACATAGTGATGCGAGGCATCTCCCCACACTGTCCTGCTGGAAGCAAACGTGGTGGGCTTGAATTTATCTACTGGCAGCAGCCTAAACACTTTCCCCAACATGCCAACGCAGCATGATGGAGAGTTGTGGAGCAGCTCAGATGACTTCTAAAACGCTGAGGCATCGACAGTCACATGGTCTTGAGTCACGCGGCTGCAGCTAACATCTTGATACCTAACATGCTTCGGCTCATCTATGGCAGAGTCCATCGGGGCGCCGAAGGCCTCGCGTTCTCCAAATTCCGCACTGTAAGTCCTCGGCTCCGGTCAAGTGATAAATTTTCGTTACTATGAGTGCCGTAGTAGGCTACGGAGATGCTATGAGGTCATCTTCGAGGATCAGCCAGACAGAACGCCCAAAGCACGAAACCAACACACCGCGTCTCCCAGCTTTGGTCAATCAACCAGACGGACCGCGCTCTCACTTTGAAAGGACACGTTTGATAAAGAGTGGAGACAGACACGAAGTCTTCGCATCGGCTGGACTCTTCTTAAGAATCTTGACTGAAGCGACCAACCCTCCCAAAAATACTTACAACAAGCCAGGAGAACCCATTGCCGGTAGCAGCGCCGACTGGGACAAGACTAACATGGAACACAAGTCGCGTCATCAGGATCACAAGATGATGTTGCTGAGTAGCGGCGGTATGGTCGGGAATGGACCTTGTGATGGTATCATGATGATTTTTACTCCACCAGTGCGGATTTGTAGATCCTGTTTCGACGTTCCGCGGGAAGGGCGAGGAGTCTGCAATTGGGGTTCGGGTTGGCAATGATCTCGTGGGTCCTTGATATCTGCTGATAATGTGTTGTTCGAGTGTGGTGGTCGAGTGTGGCGATCAACTGCGACAGATGAGTTCGTGAATCGTCCGGTGGCGAGATTCGGTAGTCAAGACAAAGCTGCGAGAGTAGGACGGTGCAGAGACGAGTCAGAAGTTGGCACGGGCATCGGCCAACACCTGCAAGGTCTTCCGCCTCCGCAAGGTTTGCATTCACTCGGTTGGCCAGCGTCTTGGCATTGAGAGAGTGAAGCAGGCAGACGGAAGCGTGATGGATGCATGAAGTGCAATTATTCTATTGTGACGTGTCTCGCGCAACTCTTCATCTCCTGAACGTACCAGAGGACCAATGCCATCGTGTAGCCAGACCCTATCGCCATACACAACCCCTTCAATTGCGTTTCCTCTACCACGTTTGCTCAGATCCAGTCCACGCCGAGCATCCAACGCCTCCTTCACATTCTCCAAAACAATCGCAATCTCGCCCCATGCCGCTCTCCGTAAGGCCTGATCCGCCAAACTTCTTCGCCGCGATCTTATGTGGCCCAGTCCAGCCCTCATCTCCACATAGCCCATACACGTTCCCCATAGTTCAGCTGAAAGCCTCAAGCCAGATTAGCAGGTTGGCTCAAGAGCCGGGAGCTGGTCCGACTAGTTCCAGCCGGTAGAGGACTGCTGCATGCTTCGGAAAGACGTAGAGCGAGTCGTATACGGCGGGTGGTATGAGCAAGCGGTGAAGGACTGCCAGATGATGCAAACGCGCTGTGGCAGAGGATGCGCGAAGGTATGCTGTCTCGGGATGTCGCAAGTGAGTTGAGGTAAGTAGAGAAGCAGCTTTATGGTTCGAAAATTCTGTGTGCGCACGGACGAAACATGAGATCAATGAAGCGATTCACTTCACCTGACTCATCTTCGGCCAGAGACTAGAGCTTTCGCGCCCTGACACCACCTCTCTTGAGCAGCTCGCGCAAGTCATGTTGCGGGCGTCGAAGCTGCATAGCACGGTAAGCACCGCCTTCTTGAGGGCACAGCGGGTGTGTGTGATTCCGAATCATTGTTCGAAGAGTTCTAGCGAGTTGTTACACTGCTCTAATCTGCCCTACTCACATTCATCCTCACATTCATCGCGCTGTCGTATTTGTCAAGGCGCTCCAGGTTCTCAGTCACATCTGATCCAAGCCCTCGACTCGGCTTGAATGCTCATGATACCATCCTGTCCATCGGTGCCAGACCCTAACTCCATGTTCAGAGCCATCCCGCCTCGTTGGCCTCCAGCGCAGCCCGCACATTCTCTAGCATGAAAGCTACATCCTCCCAGATTCCCCCCATCTCATCGTCGCGCATCTTCCTAACGACAGCGAAAACGGGACACGCGGCCTTGTGAAACCGATCATGGTCATCGCCGGCTTAAGACAAGCCCTTGCATTCGCTATACCAGAAAGCCTCGAGCCACCGCAGAATGTTGGACCATGATCTTACGACTGCCGGGGTCAAGGCAACGTTCTGGCGGCATGCGTACTGGCTTGAAGATGTTCTGCAGAAGGCGACGTAAGAATCGGCATTGAGCTCTTGTATACGGAAAGAGAACATGTTCTCCTGATTGTAGTTGGCGATAACATTCGATCGGATCTCTGGCTGAGACATGATAGCTATTAAGCATCAAACGTCGCTTGTAACGCACCTCGAAATGTTCGCACACGGCTAGGCTCGACAGGCAGGTCCGCGGCGAGCCGAATTAGATGTCTTCTGGGATGGTGAGCGTGTAGCGATAGGTCTTGTTCCTCAACTCCGCCGGCAACAAGAGCAGCCTGCAAGAAGTCTTCTCCTCCGGTTTTTGTGATTCAGCCACGATGTCGAGATTAATGAGTGGTGGTGGTGTGGTCTCTGCTGTTGTGGTTGAGGTGTGTGAGTGAGAGGGGCGCTGAGGGAATCAAGGAAGCAGAGAAGTCGAAGCCGAGGTTCTGAGCGTGAGGTCGCAAAGACAAAGGCGAAGCTGGAAATCAGTAGTGCTGGCGGAAGTGCGCACAGACTTACCACACGTGCAGGAGAAGAATTTGCATTCGCTCGTGATGTATCAGAAGTCATCTATGTAAAGCGTTCATCAGATACCGTCGTAGGCAATTGTAGCATCAAAGCGCGACGCCGTCTGACCAGTGAAGGCGCAGATCAACGCCGCAGTCTCAGTGCTTGACTCTATTGCTTTGTGTCATCACTTGAACGTGTTGTGTAGTTGTCCGAGTCCGGCTGCTTCGACACAGCACAGGCACACGCCGCAGCATGTCCATCGAACCCCAAAAGTGTGTGAACCCCTCGCACCAAGAATAAGCCCCATCGAGTTACCAGTCGCAACCACGACCCATTTCGCATGATCCGGGTCAGCGGCGGGAGCAGGCAGTCGCATATCTATCGACCACGACGAAGAGTTCTCGTCATCAACCTTGATTCCAAGTTGTCTCTTACCCGTGTCCCAATCACCTCCTCCCTCTCTTCCTCACGCTGCAGCAGAGACCCGCCGAGCCTGAAGCGCAGACTCATATCCTCGTCTCCTCTTGCGAGGCAGCCACCCGAAAGTGACTGGTCCGCAGACTCGGCATGATCCGAGCAGCGAGGCGTCCGAGCGAGAGTGCAAGCGGTGGGTGGGTGGTAGGAGAGGATGGAGGTCGAAGCGTGATAAGCCGCAAAGTGCTTCTGTGGCGGCGCGTTTCCGCTGACCTGTGTGGAACACAGGTTGTCCGGGGACTTTCTCCCAAAGCTGTGTGTGATGGACGAACGCCCGAAGGTGTTGTCTGTGTGTGAGCTTTGATTGCGATTTTTTGAGCGAGAGGTTGCAGGAGGAACAGACGACGGAGCTGCAACGGGAATTTTGTGCGCGAAGGAGAAGCTCGGGCCAGGTAGAGAGACAGAAGTCGTTGTCAGGCTGCTGCCTGAGGCGGGCTGCTGCCTGAGGCGGCCTGATCGAAAGCGACATAATATTATCATCGGAAGTCTCTTCCAGCCCATGAAAAGGCTCATATATCTCACACGTGAGAGGGAAGGGTCGAGCAGAGCAGCATCGGATATCACATGCTGCTTGGCTTCACTGTCACGCCCCTGTGATAGATTTGCACTCGAGAAAACGCTGGGACATTTCGGTAGTGACGCGATCTTCACGCGACTTCAACGCACGAAGCAACGTACAGTCGCATACAAGTGAATGAGGTGAAGACTCGCACGCGAACTCGCATGGTATGTAACAATCGCTCTCATCTCAGGGCTCCAGTAAGTCAACTCACACCTCACCACCGCGATACCACCACCGCGACTAACACGATGCCAGTCAACAACAGCTACGCCAGTCCCGTCAAGCCGACTACCTCTCGATTCGCTCCCTCGACAGCACCGCAGACGAAGCCTCCCATGGCGGGTCTGTTCGGATCGGCCTCGAGCACCACCTCGTCACAATCCAACCCGACGCAGGGCGACCTGTCCGGGGACAAGGCCATCGTAGAGCCACCAACAGACAGCATCTCCGACATCCGATTTAGCCCCAAGTCGGAACATCTGGCCGCATCCAGCTGGGACAACAAAGTCCGCATATACGAGATAGACGGTCAGGGCCAGAGCAAGGGCGTGGCAGTGTTCGACCATGAGGCACCCGCGCTGAACTGCTGCTGGAGTGGGGTATGTTGAGCGTCTAAGAGGTGTGCAAGGATAAAATACTGACAACTCTCCCCAGGACGGAACCAAGGTCTTCGGCGCGGGTGCTGATAAGGCTGCCCGCATGCTCGACCTGAACGCCAACGGTGCAGCAGCGCAGCAGGTCGCCGCCCACGACCAACCCATCCGTTGTGTGGAGTCTTTCATGCACAACAACGCGCCCATGCTTGTCACTGGCAGTTGGGACAAGACACTCAAATACTGGGACCTACGCACTCCCAATCCTGTCGCGAGTGTCGAGTGCCGCGATCGTGTGTATGCCATGAGCATGCGCAACGACACCATGCTCGTCGTGGGCACCGCCGAACGCCACACCCACGTCATCGACCTGCGCAATCCTGGCACATTCTACAAGACCATCCAGTCTCCGCTCAAGTGGCAAACCCGCACAGTCAGCTGCTTCATCGACGGCTCTGGCTACGCTGTTGGCAGTATCGAAGGACGTTGCGCCATCCAGTATGTCGAGGAGAAGGATTCACCTTCCAACTTCTCCTTCAAGTGCCACCGACAAACACCCCCTACCGACCGCAATGTCAGCAATGTCTACGCCGTGAACGCCATCTCCTTCCACCCACAACACGGCACCTTCAGCACAGCCGGCGCCGATGGCACCTTCCACTTCTGGGACAAGGACGCCAAGCACAGACTGAAGGGCTACCCGGAAGTCGGCGGCACCATCTCCTCCACCGACTTCAACGCCGGCGGCACCATCTTCGCATATGCTGTCAGCTACGACTGGAGCAAGGGCTACACCGGCAACAGCCAGAACTACCCCAACAAGATCATGCTCCATCCTGTAGCAGGAGATGAGTGTAAGCCACGCCCCAAGACTGGGAGGAAGTAATCATTGGCTGGCTGCAGTGAGCGAGACTCGGCTGACGAGCGGCGCGGCTACAGGCCGAAAGTACCAACGCAAGGAATGACAGCTCGCTTCGTCGGTGAGAGTTTAGGTTTGCATTTGCGGGTGGACTTTTGGCGCTGGCTGACTTGCATCATTGAGCGTGGCGTATGGCGTTTTGGAGGTGGGAAGCATGACAGAGTATGTAAGATCATGGATCAAGACGAGAGAGGAGGTACAGGCGCAAGGCATAGCGTTTGTCTGCCTCAGGGCACTGCTGCCAGCGGCGCAGCATTAGATAGTCACGCTATGAAAAGAGGAAATACCCTTCAGCCCTGCGATCCGGAACCTCTTCGATACCACCTCTGTAGCGCTCGGAATCCGGTCGCGTCTCGCCTCGCCACCCATTCTGCCGCCCTTGCCTATTTCGCTCAACTGTCGTAAAATATCCCTGCGACGTCGACCCACGACCGCGCCCTTCAGCTCCCGCTCCACCGAGGAGTCTCGAAGTGAGGTCAGGCGATTGCGGTCGAGTCAGGCTGGACTCAATACGATTGCCGCCGAGCGTTTCATTCGTCTCACTACAGAAGCTGTTTCTCCAACTCGTCGGAGCGCTACAGTGAAGCATAGTCAAAGCGGTGTTCGTGAGGCTCAAAGCGAGTCGTTACATCCTCCTGGAATCACTATTCGTCGAGTCAAAGACACTTCATCAATCTGATATCTGAGCGCTCGAAGTTCAGGGGCAGCAATTTAACCTGTCAACAGCCTCGACTACTGCTTCGAACCTCTTCCCGGTGATTCGACGACACTGTTCGCCAACGACCAAGTTCGCATCTTTCACACTAAAGGCTTCAGCTACTCTTCCCCATCTCCATCTACTGCATCGTCGCAATCAGTCTGACAACCACATCGATCTCCTTCTCCACATTGCGCATGCGTGGACCTCTGCGCAAGTCTTCCAGATACGTCCCCATGGCTTCGTTGCGGGCTTCGTTCGCAGACTAGAGTAGTGACGGATCGGCGAGCTCTTCGACGCCCCCCTGATGCCTTGGTGCCACCTTCGCTGGTGTCGTTGATGTGGGCGTTGAAAAAGAATCCGGAGACGATCAGACGAAACTTGGTGGCGAGGTCGAAGAGGCGGAAGGGGGCGCTTTGAGATGAGGTTACGGTCGTCATATTGCGGCCGAGTTTGGTCGAGGAAGAGTTGCGATTCGTGTGCAAGGGTGCTGTGGAGATATCGTTGCACTGAGAACAGTCAAAACTCTCAGCGAAAATACCTGACGGTCAACGTGATTTACAGAAATTGTTGAGGAGGATGAAGCACTCTCCCCGGAATTGCCGCTGCTTTGGCTTTATCACATGCGCCAAGGCGAGATTCTATGATCGCAGACATTCACTTAGCAGTACTGTCCTACCTGTCGCGACCAGACGCTTGTTTAGTTGACCAGATATCTCTCGAACCGATGTCCAACATGGTCGAAGCTTTGAGAGTCTATTGGTCCCATGCCACAGCTCGATGATCGTGTGAGCCGAATGCATTCTATTCCGCTTTGCTCCTTTCCCCACCATCGTAAATCTGATTGTGCTAGGCTCTCCGTTCAATCGTCGCCGTCGTCATCATCGCAATTATCATAGTCGTCATCGCTGTGGCTTCAAAAGTGTGGGAAGACGTTGTTCGATTTACCATTACTGCAGTAATACTGCTTCAACAGCCCACCAAGCTCAAGGCAATATTGACCCATCTCGAGTCCAGCATATCCTGAGACACGCCTTTCATGAGCTCAGCCCTCCTTCGCCAGGGCCAAAATGACTCTGTGATCGTGTATGCTGGTTGGCAAGTCACTTAGATAAGGCACTCGTCGATGGCTCGAACAAAAACCGATGAAGCGCGAAACCACGCCGATCGCCCGCCGGAGCAATCGAACCGTGCTAGTAGACGGCCAAAAGAATTAAGCCAAACTTCATGAAGTTGAGAAGTTGATAGCACAATTGCCCCTGATTCCTACGACGGTGCCCCTGGTTCACGAGAAGAATCATACGTCTTGACTTGAGCCACAACGCCAATGAACCAATTCGACGCTGATCAGTAAGTGCAAAATTCTGCCAGACATCTAGCTTCAACAGACCAGACCTGACTCGGAGTTTGGCTTGGCACTTCCAAACAGCTCGCTCTGGCTGAACAGACATCGGAGCAGCGACGTCGCTACTCGGACCCCTGAAGAGCAGTGTCCAGTGTACAGCACCCTAACACTGTGATGCAGTTCTGCAGGAGCTCACCTTCGTCTTCGCGGAAAAGTCTTCCGTAATGCGCCCGTCTGTTTCGTGAACAGCGCCGCGTAGCGCAGTCGGGTTCATCGACGGGGTCAAGCTCGGGTCTTGGATTCCCATATCTTTTGCACAAGCAATATGAGCACAACGACACCCGGTGGAGTCTCGTGTATACAAATCATCCAGATAGACGGCATCTGTGTGCTTCCTGCTCTTCTTCGGCCGAGACTGTCATTGCGGCTTTGCGACTGGCTATAGGGTGCTAATATCGAAGGCAGACGCTGGATGGTACGGCTGTGACACTGGAGATGACATGATGTGTGCGAGACAAGGTGATAAGTAGTAGGATCGATAGTATGAAAGGCAGTGAGCAATGAGCAGTGAAAGCTGAAGTCCCTTGCGCTTAGCGCTGCATTAGGTATTCAGTCACGTGCTTGGACTACATTGCTTCCACTTTTCACTACATTATCGCAACTGCGAGATTCTACTTCCTTATCAGGCGGTCGTACGCAGATACCGACTGTCGCAGACCGGTCCGATTCCTTCGACAATACCATCTACCAAGCCCCTCAGCAGCAGATCTGGGATCGGCAATTCCAGACCTCCACCCTTCAGCCCATTGCGAAAGGTTGGTAAATGAGCTCGCGTTGACACTTCAGCCGCAGCTGGAGACGCTTGGAGTAACGGGACCACGGGAGGGACCGCAGGACGAGGGTTGGATATCGAGAGCTGCGGAGCTAGGAGAAGTCTTGATGGATCGATGCATGGGTGTTGCGAGGTGTTGTTGAAGCTGCTCGTCATGAATTCGATTTTCATCCAGTGTCCGGTGGAATGCAGTTCCAGGAAGATTGGATGGAAAAGAGGCAGAAGAGAAACGAGGTGTTTTACTGCATGTCCGTCACGCCGCTGGTTAGTTATGCGGAAGGAAATTGATGGGAGGTGGATCCTGGGCTACAAAGCGCAAGGTTGTGTTTGCAAGAGGTAGGCTATCGGCCAGTAACCGTAGTATGAATCGAGTCTTCGTGGTGTACAGCAGCTCGGATTGAAGGACTGGCGGGAGCCGCGAAGGCGAGCTGTACAGTATGTCCTTGTTGGGAGCAACAATGCGCTAAGTCTGTGCATTCTGCGAAAAGTCTAGCTGGTGCTGCAATCACTGCATCAGGGTGTCCTTACTCACACTCAGACGCCATACGCCTCGCTCTTGAAAGTCCTCATGCCATGACTTGACCCAAATTCTTCCCACACAGATCTCAAAGCTCTTTCTTTCCCTCCCCTCCCACCTTCATTCCCTCCATCCGTATCTTCTCCCCCTTGTCCACCCCACTCTTCACCTCCCCACCCCTCAGTGCCCAAAGCGCCACGATTCCCTGACTCACCATCGCAATCATGCTCCCACACGCAATAGCCCAAACATTAACACTTATGCTCCCCAGGGGCGCCCTCGGAAGCGACAAGACCCACTCAGCATGGTAGGGGACCCAACCCTGCGGGAGCCAAAACATGGGCTGCTTGGCGTAGTAGGTGTTGAGGAGGAAGTTTACACCTTGGGTCCCGACCCAGCGGAGTTTGGAGACGATGGAGTCGAAGGTAGAGCGGAGGGATTGGGAGGATTGTGCTACAGGGTGAGGAGGGGTTAGTAAGTGACTGGATGATGGGCAGGGGTCGATGTGATCTTACCTTGCTTGTCGTACTTTTCTTTTGCCTTGTCGTGGTCTCGGCGGAGTCGGGCCCATTTGGCGAAGTTGTCTTGGGCGGAGGTTGCGGTCATTTCGCGGTTAAGGCGGACGACTTCGTCGCGGAGGGTTTTGGTTGGGGTGGTTTGGCGGGCGGGGGAGTTGGGGAGTCTGGTGAAGAACCACCATGCCTGGGGATGTTAGAGGCTGTGAGGATGTTGTGTTGCTATGGGACGTGAACGTACTATGTCGTTGACTGCTTGTGCGCCAAAGGAACTGATCAGATTGAGTGCCAGTTGCACGAGGAAGACGACTGCAACGACCGAGACCATGGCCGCGGTATGGTTTGGTTGTCGCGTGGTATGTGGTGGCTTCCACCACTTGGTATGAGAAGGTTGCTCTGAAGCAGAATATTGATTTCCAAGCTGGCCATGTCATGCTGAGAAAGATGCCTGTGTCGATCTCGCGGGGTCTCGAGGAAGAACGCCGAAGCTCGTCCATTGCTCCTGAACTACGGGCCCTGCATTCACCTAATGATGCAGTAGCAGCCACTTAGATCTGTCCCCTCAGACTCATTACAGACCAAAGTGCACTCAGCTGTCTCGTTTGCCTGCTTGAGACGTGACGAAGCGAGAGCGCTGTCCTATGGCACAGCACTGAATACACGCTCGAAACCCATGATTACACTACTTTCCACCATGGCACCTCGTACTGATCCCGACGTTGGCTGCATCATTCCTGAGGCTGGTCAATGGCCTGTCGACCCTCAAGAAGACGTACCGATACGCGAAGACAGGCTATGGATCGACGGCTGCTTCGACTTCTTCCACCACGGTACAGCTCCACTTCTCGGACACGTCCCTCCTCATGCAGAGGTAGCAACGGCTGAGACAATGCACCATAGGCCACGCGGGCGTCATGCTCCAGTCAAGACGCCTCGGCAACGAACTGCTTGTAGGGCTTCACAACGATGAAGACATTGCCGCCAACAAAGGACCAACGGTAATGAACTTGGCCGAGAGATTGGCTGCCGTGAATGCCTGTCGCTTCTCCACCCTCTGCATACCTCATGCCCCGTACGTGACGAGCATACCTTGGATCAGCCACTATGGTTGTCGCTACGTTACACATGGAGACGACATTACGAGCGATGCGAGTGGAGAGGACTGCTACCGGTTCGTGAAGAAGGCAGGAAGGATGAAGATTGTTCCTCGCACACCAGGCATCAGTACAACAGACTTGGTTGGCAGGATGTTGGCGTGCACGAAACACCACTTCATCAACAGCTTGGTGGACTGCTTCGAAGGAAGAGAAGATACCAGCGGGAAAGCCGGCGGAGCAGAAGGCGGGAAAGAGATGCACAAGCGGATACAGGAATATGCTGCTGCGCCGAATGGTATCTACCCGTTCGTAGAGGTCTACAGCTACAACGGAGATCCTGGGCAGACAAGCCGACACAACTTCACGTCCTTGGTAGCTGGCACCAAGCCGAGGCCCGATCAACGTTTGATCTACGTAGACGGCGGCTTCGACCTCTTCTCGTCTGGCCACATGGCCTTCCTCGAGACCGTCGCCAAACTGGAGCCCGACGCCTGCATCGTGGCCGGCGTGCACGAGGACAAGGTCATCAACCAATACCGAGGCGTCAACTACCCAATCATGAACATCTTCGAACGTGGTCTCTGCGTGGTGCAGTGCACGTACATCCGCAGCGTCATCTTTGGAGCACCATACACACCCTCGAAGGCCTATCTCGAATCATTACCGTTCGGCCGAACCCCAGATGCAGTCTACCATGGCCGTACAGCGTTCATGCCGACGTCGCTCGACCCGTATGCTGACGCGAAGGCTATGGGCATCTTTAAGGAGACGCCTGAGCACGACTTCCAAGATAGCAATGCTGCGCAGATTGTGCAGAGGATTATGGATCGGAGAGATGAATATGAGGCGCGACAGAAGAAGAAAGGACAGAAGGCTGTGGGCGAGGAGGCGCATCATGAGCGTGAGCTTCTCGAGCGGGAGGCGGAGAAGGAGAGACATAGACGATCGCATGAAGCTTGATGATGGCGATTCTGCTGATTGTGTATAGAGATTGCAGATACCACGAGTGCGACAGGACGAAGACTTCAACCTCTTCATACATTCAGCTACCGGAACTCAATTTCACACCCTAGCTTTGGGAGCATCTCAACGCGCTGCGCACGATAATCCCATTCCTGAGCTGAGCACATTCACGCTACTCCACTATGCTTCAGCACCTACAGACAAGATGCTCCTGCTTCAACAGTGGACGTAACGCTCTTTTCGTTCCAACATTCGGCCAATACTTCCCATTCGAAGTGGTGACGTAAACCCTCGACACATGTTCCACTAGCGTGTTCAAAGGTTTGCCTCAGAAGAAAGCCACTCTTCCTTCCTTCCTTCCTTCTATCGCACTTCTCACCTGCTACCACCACCCTCCGACTCTAAGCTGCCGAAGACCATACTTGATCTCGAACACATGACACTGACAACCTCACAGTCCATGTCTTGAGTCACCTTGTACCGCTCGCGACCGGCAGTTCGCAGGTACACATTCCTCGCGACGGGCAAAACTCTGGACGGCTCACGACGCGCACTCCAAACATTCTATCTTCTCTGTGCGGCTCGCGACGGGTATACCAAACGTGCTGTTGCTCGCGATGGCATTCTGATGAGTGGACATATTGTATAGCTCGCGACGCGCATTCCAAATTTTCGACACTTCGTTCGCGACAGGCACCTCGGATAACTTGAAAGGGCGCATTTTTCTCCGATATTCCGTCGCCGTCCTCACCTCTGAAGCTGCTAAACACCATTGTAACCTCCCGGTAGACATACTCACCACCTCAAAGTCTCTCCGCTCCGGCGTGGGCATTTCAACGCCCACAAAGCTCCCACGTCGGCACCTCATACAGCTCCCAAGTGAGTATACCAAACGTACACAACGCTCCCGCGTGGGCAGTTTCAGCGGTAAGTCAACTACTGATCCTCCCGACAGATCTTCAGCAGCTGCAGAGACGACTGGTGCGACGACTATGACACGATACGTTGGACGGTCAGCTCCCACTTCATGGCTCCGACAAAGACAAAAAAATTTCTGACAATACACGTCAAGTCTTTGCATCATTAAAAGAACAATGAACAAGATCACTGCCAGCAAGACTGGCTTCCCAGACGTACCGTTTGAGCTGCGAGAACTCATTTTTGACCTCACGCTCGTAGCCCCTGACTCCGCCGTCAAGCTAGGGTCCAGTTAGCCACGGTACGACGCAGAGACCTGCCAATATCGGCAAACCATCGAAAATTGTATAGTCCTTCGATCCCTCTGCCGCCTACTCCACACGGAAGCCAAGAACCACTTCTTCGCGAACAATACCTTCACGATCAACAATCCGCAAGGAGAACGTTCTTGCCCACGAGGCATGCACCACTATATCCTCGCCAACGTCTCTAAGCTGAAATTCCGCTACAGCCCACATGCTTTCAACAAAACGTCCTGATCTGCTATGATCTTGGTCAGTTCTTACCCGCAGGCACGATCGTCGGAATGAGTGCTTGGGTCACGCATCGTCATGAAGTGTATGGCGAAGATTGTGAAAGCTGGCGTCCTGAACGCTGGCTTGACTGCTCCGCAGAACAGCGTAAGGCTATGGAGCAGGCTATACTCACAGTAAGTCGGCTTTCTATCACTGCATCATGGCAAATGGCTGGCAGCTTAGCAGTTCGGTGCTGGTAACCGTGTCTGTCCAGGCAAGAAAGTTGCTTACTTTGAGGGGTACAAGATCGCGCCAACCATCCTCCGTGCCTTCACAGTGAGCAGCGGATGCTCTGATGCCTGGCATCCCCCTGATGGTTGCAAGGTATCGTCCACCGCACAAGCAGATGCCTTTTGGAAGGTGACCAACCGCTGGTTCGTGCATCAGTCTGGGCTTCATGTCGACATGCAGGGCCGAAGTCTCTAGACCGTGCCTTGATGCAAAAGGAATGTCATTACAGCTATATAAAGGCCAGACAGGTTATCTCTTGCACATACGGCCATAGGAGAATGAAAATAGCGCATCCCGTTTGCTCTGCGAAACTCAAGCATTCTACCGCGAGACTAGTACTATAGTGGGTGACCATATGGGAATCCCTCGTGCTGTATGTTTTTGCTTTTGGTCCGGAGAAGTCGGGGGGCTGCTTGACTAGGAATAATGCTCCTCGACCGAGCTTTTTGCAATTCACTCACTCCACTAGGAATCGATTGGCATGTGCAGGTCACATTCCAGTCCCGGTACCTGCAGCGCGCGGTCTATGTACAACACCCCGCCCTTTGTGAATCAGAGCACCGGGTAAAGCATAGAGTTCTGGCAGTGTCAAGATTCGTGGGATTATTCTAGAGCTGACGTTCAACGATACCTACGGAAAGCTTATTAGTACTCAGTGAGTGAGGGTTAACTTAGCAGCTACAGGTACTGTGTGGTTACGGGTAACATGAAGTCATATGTACCTCTAGAACATGTAACATTTAGAACTTCGTCTCTTTTTCTGTATTTCTTGATGGCGTAGTCACACTCGGCAGTGAAAGCAGTTATGGGGATCCGTGGATTATCTTAACCCTTGTACTCACCCAATTGCCCTTTTCATCCACACACCATACAATTGTCATCTGCACCGCTGCCACGAGCAGAGAGGTGAGTAGTGACAATGATACCCACTGTCTCTTTACCACCGTTTCATACTGACGGCAGCAGATCATATACCCTACCTGAGGAAAGTGGCGCCGACCAAGACGAGAGCCTTCTATTCTTCGATTACTTCGACGATTCGGTGAATTACTCCCATGGGGGCAATTGTGTCGTTTATTACTCCTATAGGGACTTATCTTCAAAAATTGCTTCCGTAGGAACTAATAAGGATGCCTAATTACTGCTATAGAGACACATTATAGCAAGTCCCTATTGCGACGATCGCGCTTATATTCTGCACTATGTAGACCGCAATAACGGACTCTATGTTATTACGTCTTGTACTTAAAGTAAATAGGTTATAGGTTCGTACCCGTATACAAGCTAGTTATATAGCGGTCTTTCTTCTACCTTCGTAGATATAATAAAGACATATATACTATATATTAAGTTTTGTTTCTAAGCTTAATTATCTATAGTAACAATAACTACCTATGTATATTATAAGTGCAAAAATTCTACTCTTTGTACCTATAACTACCTACCTATCCTTTTATACCTTTATATATCTATATTATATAAGACTAAAGCCTACTATAATGTAACCCTATAGTAGTAATTTAGCATTCCTATAAGTCCCTATAGGAGTAATAAACCATAGAATTGTCCCTATACGAGTAATTTACCGCTTAACAATTACTTTAACAAGGTATAAGAAACACCTATAGACGAGAGCGACCTAATCTTCCTATTGAACCGTAAGACGCCTAAAGAATGCTAGTAATAACTTATAAAGCTTCGCAGGGATACGGGTCCGAGATTATAATCTACTAGTTAGTAATAGTAGATAAGAGGTTAGTAACAGATAATACCGAGCTACTCTTCTATTAGTGATACGATTAGAACAAGAAGAACAACGACCTCGCTACCCCCCGGGCTACTGTTAAGGCTTCGCCTACGGTATTAAAGTTATGTATAACGGGCTATAGTAGCGTTGCGGAGGATGCGGATCGTGCGGCGTAGGAAAGCGACAACGTATATCGCGGAGTATAGGCTTCTATCGCGTAGCTCCTTTTTATAGGTTAAGAAGTACAAGCTGCTTATATCGCGGCTTTCGTTCCTCGTCCGAATCTATCTTTCGAAGATTTGCTGTCTGTCTTATTGTAGCTATATAGGCAGATTACAGCCCTAATCTAACAGCGGGAAGGTGCAAAGGATTGCTTTGTTCTCTACGCGGGCAGGTAGCGATGTCCTTAATTATGGCAAGGAGGACAACGAATTGTTTCTGGTAACCTTTCGGCAGTAACGATCGTAATGACGCAGTGAAGAGAGTGTATGTTGCTCGTAGAGCTTCTTTGGTCGGCATTCTGGACGCTGGTTTGAAACCGCGATGCCGCCTTCATCCTATGTGTTGTCTCCTGTCGTCAAAGATCGGGGTTGGTCGGGTTCGTGGTGAACATGTGAGTCTGACGATGTTCTTGTAGCGGTGAAAGGGGGAGTAGCGTTCCAAACTTGAGGACCGCCGCGTTAGAATTTCGTGCATGTGATATCTGTTTCAACGGAAGCTTTGACGCAGGTAAATGCTTCCACAGCCCGTCCCCTGCAATACATCATTTCAGCCGCACATTAGCTCCTTCTAGAATATGTACTCCCACATCAGCCGCACGTCGAACACGATCTGCATCCTGAATACCTCCTTCGTTCGAAGGATTTCGGCTCCGAATCAGAGGGAGCCTTCAGCAGTATAAGACTGAGCCACAACCCAACTGGACCCACACCTCTTCGCACACTTCAAGATGTCATCTGTCAATCTTCAAAGAGGTCAAAAGCTGATCGCGGGACCTTACACCATCTTCGACGACTCCATAAAAGTCGACTTTCTGCAAGACGATGCTCTTGACGCAACGTAAGTCTGAGCCCTCTCCTGTGCGGACATGCGGTTGCTGATGTGCCGAAGATTCCTCATCCGCATGACAATAACCGGCTCACACCCTCTTATCAAGAAGGCTAAAGCCCACCCTATCGTGAGTATTCCATCGTCCCTTCACATCAGTCTCTGCCGCCCCGATAGAGCTAACTTTTCATAGTCCCCACCAATCCACCAGCACTTCGACCAAGCCGAGACGTTCAAAGTCCTGCAGGGAAAATGGGGTGTGACAGCCGGCTACGACCAGCGCGACATAATCCTCACACCCTCAGACGAGCCCTTTACTGTTCCCGCATGGCTCCCGCATACGCCCTGGCCAGTGCCGACAGAGGAAGACACCGTGATCCTGGCATGGGGTCATCCCAGCGCTGTGCCGAAACCGATGGATGTTCCGTTCTTCGAGCAGCTCTTCTTGTACACCGGGGACTGCTTCAGGAGGAGGAAGCAGCCGAGCCTGTTGCAGATGATATTGAGCTTGTGAGTCCGCTGTATTGTGTCCTGTTGGACATGGGGGAGGGCTGATCTGAGATGTCGTATCTTCAGGACCGAGACCAACTCGACGATGGTGATGTTCCCAGGCTGGACCTTTCTCGGGCCACTTCGATGGTGGATACCATGCAAACTGCAAGGCGTCATTGCAACACTAGCGAGGCTGTGCGGATACTCAACGATGTATATGCCGAAATATCTCAAGAGAGAGTGACTTCCTTCGCGGAGTACTGCGGGTCATCGGACGCGGTATGGAATTCAGTCTGGGGGTGCGATGTCTCTGTGGTCCATCATGAGTGCCAGCAATCTCTCTCTCTCTGGGTTCTCCGACAGGAACGTCAGCTCCATATGCGATGCATCACCGCCTGGGTACTGTTCGGGGTTCCTCTCTCTTTCCCAATGCTGACTCGCCTCAGTGTCGGCCTCGGTCGCTGACTTGAAGGTTTGTTACACAGTCGCAGTCATTACTATCTTGTCTTTCTCATACGCGGATCGGGTGTCGAGCCCGCTGATGCCGTTATCTTCCTCGCTGTGTGGTATCACTGGGGCTGTGCTGTCGTTTCTGTTTACGTTGTGGTAGTGCCATATAAGTAATCAGGTTTGAGGTTGCCCCAGGTCGTGAAATTCTGCAAACCGTGAGCGTTCTGGTCCGGCGTCGGCCCAAAGATCAAAGATCGCCGAGTGATTGTGTATAATAGTACATCGATCGCACCGATGGACGACAAGAAGGACCCCATGGTTGTCAAGGTTGGCCAGCCAAACGTGCTGCCAGTCATGATCTTGAGGCGACCCACAACGGCCGGTAGGGTACAGGTCATGTATATGATCGGATACACTATGACGCTCTTCGCTGCAGATACCGCACGCGACTGCATAGCGCCATTCGGATCAGAGTCTGCGTAGATGGATGTTCGAACTCGCTTCCACAGAATGAGGAACATGAGTGAGTATATCACCAAAACCCCCAAACCGGTCATGAGCAACCAGAGGTAGTGCATATATAGTCTCTCGTCCATGTACTTTGCATTTATCCAGCACCACGCCCCAGCTCCTGCGTAAAAGTCCTTTGGAAACATGATGATGCCTACCACGGAGCAGACGTATCCAGAGCGAGAGAATCGTGAACAGAAACGTTTTATGACTGAGCCGATAGTCGCAGATGATATCCGCAAAGAGATGTCCCGCCATACCGAAGGTGAATACCGCCGCAGCCACTTCGCCCGCGTTCAGGATAAAGCCTTGTACCCAACATGCTCCCGTATTGGCAATTATGCCGTCTTTGATGAGCCAGTGGGCGCTCATAGCGAATCCAGCCGCCTGCTGCATATCCGCCAGGACCAGATTGAGCAACAGGGCCACATGTTGATTGAGTCTTGCATAGGACCTAGATTTCCAGTGCCAGTACACAAGATGCACAAAGAGTGCAGTCGCCAATGTCAGCGAAAGAAGCCCAAAGAATGTAAGAGCAACGAGTCCACGACGTAAAACTTCCGGCAGCGGTGTTACTGTTCCCAATGTATTAGTGTGACCCATTCTTCAAGTTCTCGCTGGAGGCGACTTGCTCAGGCAGAGGTAATATCTTCACCGTGGACTCGATACGTTATTCATCGCTGTCTGACACTGTCAGTGGGACCACATTGTGTGGCAATTGCGCCGTACGCTACAAAGATTACTGTCGATCGATAAGGGCGCCACTAGCGCGAGGAGAGGCCCCAGCACTCGGACAAAACGCGCTTGTCACAAGATGTGAGAGGCATGAACTCGATCGTGGGCAAGACGAGTAACTTGTAATTTTCCATGTTCGTCGACGGTCATGCTAGAATGGAGTAGTCCGGGCTCGCGCAGGTGTGCTCCTCAACCGCATGATGAGGCGACAGAGTCGTAGTTAGCAAGCCGGCTCGAAGAAGAAAGACCGCGACATACGGCGGTAGGGGAGATGACGACTCGTCATGCTCTCGCTGTGTATCGAGGTATATACTTGAGTCAGGAAGACTTGAAGCTGGTCAACTTTGTGGTTGTGTTGTTGATTTGGAAAGGAGGACGAAGAAGAGGAAGGTCAGGGTTGTGACCGGAGGGGAGTCTGACATTGGCACTACTATACTCAATTGGGCTGTGAGTCTGTCGATCGCTCAAGCTTGTCTGAGCAGCAGGATCTCCACCGTGGTCGAGAAAGAATTGCTAATAGTGGCCTCGGACATTCATAATTCCCATCAACCTCGGCAAACACTACCTGAAATTGTATCTTCGACAACGCTCCGTCCGGCACCACCCAATGCGACTTCACGGCTCTACACATCTAAGCAAGATGCTGCTCCGTCTTCCTCGGTCCATCCCCAACACTCGTCAAGATGACCCTCGAGATACCTTTCTTCAACAGCTCCGCCACCACGCCATCGATGTTCTCAACAGCACCAGCTGTAGCCGTAATTCTCTGTCCCCGTTGGTTGTCCCAGCCTGTAACGTCTCCAAGAATCGCCTTGAAAGTGCCAGCGACTTTGTCCTCATTCTCAGCCAGATAATAGATGACCGCATTTGGGCCGGCGTCGAAGGTGTACGCAGCAATAGGCTTCTCATCCGGCTGTGCAGCATTGATTGCTTCGACCATCCGGATCGCGGCGCGGCTCGTGTCGTTCATGTAGAAGATTGGTGGCTGGGTGTCCAGACAGCACGCGTGGAAGTTGTTGCTGTCTTTCATGCTGAGGATTGCGAACTCCTCAAAGTCTCTCCGATGTATCGCTTGCTCCATCCTCTTCATTCTCTTTGGCACCACTTCGCTCGCGCGGTGCTCGAACAGTGCTGATGAGGCGACAGTCTGCTGCATTCCTGCTGTGCTGCTCACGTCCTTCTTCTCTGCCGACGCCACCAGAATCAACGCGCGCATGTCTGGCCAGTGTGATGCCGGCGATACTTCGTACGCCACAGAGTCACTCCCATCCGCCTCTTCTCCCTTCTGCCAGGCAACATATCCACCCATCAAACTTCTGCATGCTGAACCACTTCCCTGTCGTGCGATTCTGCTGAGATCGGTGGGGGAGGTACCAAGTTGGTAGAGGTCGGCGATCGCTCGTACTAGGGCTGCGAAGCCGGCTGCTGAAGAGGCGAGACCTGCTGCGGTCGGGAAATTGTTCTTGCTGACGATCTTCAGCTTCATCTGGGAAAGCTTGGCTGCTTGTGGTGCTCCCATCTCGACCTTGGCTCGTAGCTCGCGTAGTGCGCGAAGGCATGCTTGGGTGCGGGCACCGCTAATGTCTTGGGGTGAGCCATTGAGCTCTAGGCTGTCTTCTGTATAGGAGGGCGAGGCTGTTGCGGTCGTATGTGTTCGTAGGTCGTCTTGGGAGAGTGTCACACTGATGGAGCCGTTGGTGGGTAGGTTCAGCTTGGTGTCGCGCTTGCCCCAGTATCTATGAAGCTCAGCATGGTGGTCATGTTGGTACTGAAGTAGTGCATCCTACTTGATCACTGCGATGTTCTGCACAAGCATCAGTCGGATGTACCAGACCCCTCTCCAGACCACTTTCTGCTATCGGTGCAGGCGTTACACTTGTGCTTG
The DNA here is from genome assembly GCA_001297265.1 of Mycosphaerella arachidis. Lineage (NCBI taxonomy): Eukaryota > Fungi > Ascomycota > Dothideomycetes > Mycosphaerellales > Mycosphaerellaceae > Mycosphaerella > Mycosphaerella arachidis. The sequence continues at coordinate 31,328 of LIHB01000170.1, forward strand.
GCAGGAAGACTTACCACAGGCGCAAACGTGCTGGCGCGATGTACACCGTCCTCTTCCATACTGACAATCTTTCCGGCGTCTATCGTTTCAGTCAGTTCTGCTGTCTGGGCAATCTTGGACGGATAACTTCTCCTCTTGAAAATCGGCCCATCTGTTAATGTTGCGCTTCGCCAGCAGACGGTGGCCTAGGCTTACATTACCGGCAATTACCCTTACTCGAAAACCTTACTCGCTACACTCGCTCTTCCTTAACAATAATATTAACAAGAGCGCTATAGTAGTAGCGAGTCTATACTTAAGCTATAGCAAGTCTTCTCTTAGCTAAGCTAGGGCTTGTAGCTATAGTAGCGCTAGACTCGCTACTATAGATTCCGTATTAACGTACCGTACTAATTAACTTACTCCTTCTACTAGTAAAGCTTATTATCCTTAGGGTTAAGTAGATACCTATATAGTAGTACTCCTTATAACTCTAGATAGTTATATATAATATCTAGTATACCGTTAATATATAATTCTAGGTTATAATAACGGATATAATAGCGGTTCTACTTATTAATAAATAATAATATAATACTTTAAAGAATTAGAATATAGATAGTAGTAAATACTATTTTATCTATAGCTAATACTTTCTTTAAGAGGTCTATTATAATATACTAATTAAAGAGATCTCTCTAGTAATTAAATTTACGGCGTAAAATAAGTATAGGAAAACCGCCGGGTCCCGTAAGGTAAGAAGGCCTCTATAATATCGCGAGGAAGGAACTCTATTTACTTTTAGAGGTTTTTATTACTAAAAGGCTTTTCCTCTACTAACTAGAAAATAGTAGGGTACCCTACCTATATTATATAGTCTTAGACCTATATAGTACGTTAATAGAACAATTAATCTAGTAATTAAATATAGCTATAGTACCCTTACTCTACTAGTAGTTAATAGTTTAATTACCCTTACTTAAGGTATACTAGAAGGCCTTATTAAACGTAAGTAGATTACTAGTAAGTTACTCTCGGTCTTATAGATAAGTTTTAGCTAGTATAGGTATCTCGATACTCTAATTAGATTATATATACTTTAGTACTCTACTACTATAATTTATTACTATAACGTATTAAGTAAATATAAAGAAGTTTATCTTTACTATAGACTCTATATAGTACTAGATGTTACGGTTTAGTCTAGACTATATAACTATAGTAGACTATTAGGCGCGATTAGTTACGTACGATATACGTAATTACTTACTTACTAGTAACTTAGTATTCCGTAATTACTTACTTACTAGCGACTTAGTAATCTATAAGTATAGCGATACTATCTCCTTTATATTTAGGAACGCTAAGAATCTCCTATAGTTTTAAGGCGTTTAACTTACTATTTAACATTACTATTAAGAATATACTATAACCTAACCTCTACTATATTATTTCTTAAATCTTTATAAGACTACGATAACTACTACTTTATTACTCTCCCTTAACTTCCTATTAGCCTAAGAACAAACCTAATTAAGCTTAGTCTTCTAATCTTATAATATTATTAGGTTATACTAAACCTAATACTAGATAACGTACTAAGAATAGACGTTTATATAAGCGTAGATCTATATCTTAAAGCGCTTATATTTTAGAGATATATTAATTAACTAGACGTTATTAGAACCTTCTACTTTTAGCCTTATATATTATAGTATTATAGAGTTATATATAATAGAATTATAAGTAACAAAAAGAACAGAGTTAATTATACGAGTAAGAATCCTAATACGGTTACTAAACATATAAAGTTAGTAAGTCTACTCTATAAGTCTATAGATACTAAGTCTATCCTATTATCTTATAATATAATACTTCTTACGTAGCTCTCTTACTAGCTTATAATAGCCCTAATCTTACTAATAGCTACTACTTATAACTTCCTTAAAAATTTACTATATCCTAGGCTCTATATTAGGGAATGTCGTAATATATAGTACGCCTACGACCTACTAGTCGTAGATAAACTAATTCTTACCTTCCGTTATAGACGCTATACGCGTCGTATAATATACGTATA
>LIHB01000171.1:0-25773 GCA_001297265.1 Mycosphaerella arachidis
GGTATAGGTAGTAGGCCGCGCTTAGATAGGGTATTAAGATAGTCTATAAGAGTGCGCTCTTACTAGTCGTTAAGAATGCGCTGTTCTTCGTGCTTTAAGGTAGATTTTTTAGTAAGCTTGTTCTAGCGCTTACTAAGTACCGAGCGCTTAATACTAAACTTCCTAGCGGCCGTAGCGATATTAGGTTCATCTTACTAATTTAAATAAGCTATCGCATGGTCATGTACGTCCATTATGTAGTAAGATATAAAGGTGAGAAGAATAGCTAAGAAAACGCGTCGCGTGCCTGATGTGCGACCGTGCGCGACGCGCACATGACTTCTAGAACCAGATCCCGAAGTTAGCCCAGCCGGCTGAGACACAGCCAAGAACGAATGCGTTGCTGGTCGTAAAGACATCAACTGGCAAGAGAGGGTTGGGAGCAATCTTGAGCTCTATCCACAAGAACAATGGGACCATCACCACACCAAGGACCAAAGTGACGATGCAAGTGGCACTGGACCAGCCGGAGATTGGCGCTTGGTTCCACGCAAAATTGACAAGAATCAAAGCAGTAATCCCAATAACTGCACCGAGTAGATCGAGTTCCCATACTGCTTCAACAAGATTCTTACCTTTAAGACCTGGCTTCTCGTCTTGTGGATCCGGGATCACAACTTGCGCGACACCAGCGGTGATGGCAAGTGCAATCGCAAAAGAGAAAAAGGTCCAGGGCCACCACGCGAGAGCAAACAACCCCGCGAAAGCAGCTCCAAGGATCGATCCTCCAGGAGCACATGCGCCAAAGACCGCAAACGCCATATTCTTCCTCTTACCCGTGCTATACAGTCCCCCGAGAAGAGCTAGTCCATTCGGCAGACAGATAGCAGGCCCAATCCCTTGCAAGACTCTCGCGAAGACGAAAAGGACATGGTTCGAGTACGCGGCCAACCCAGCAATCATGGACCAAACTGCGTACCAGACATACCCTATGACCAGCATTTTCTTCCACCCAAATAGGTCTCCAAGTCGGCCGGAGAAGAGGATGAAAGTCCCAACGGTCAGTGAGTAGCCAGCAATAAGCCAGCTGAGGACTCCAGAGTCCTCGATTCCGAAGTGGTCTCCGATTATGTGGAGGATTGACAAGCATTGACCCAGTCCGACTTGGGTTGTGAACTGGGAGACGCATATGATGCCGACAGCGGTGATCTCGCGTGGGAGTGAGACTCGCTCCCCGAGGGATTTTGGCTTGGTCACGGCTGCTTGTTGTGCTTCCTGGTCCGCATCGTCCAGGTGTGATTCGGGAGATGTTGATCGATCGGGTGTTTCGAATTCTTCTTTAGGGTCCATGTTGTGGGCAGGATCATGTCCATTGTCAGAATGTTCGAAGTCCTTCTTGAACCTCTCATATTCCATCATGCTCATCAACAGGCAGGGCTTTGATGCTTTAACGTCGGTAGTATTTTCCCAACCCTATGAGCCACAGTCTACTCCGTCTTGTTCTACGTCGCGTCGGCAGGCGTTGTTTATCTGCAACGGTCCCAATATACCGGCAGTGTAGATTTGGGGTCCTAGTCGAGGGGTCGTTGTCCGGACTGTTGGTCGTGAGAGCCACTGCAGTACGATTTTCAGTCGTTATGATGAGTATGCAATCATGTAGCACACGTGTGCAAGGGTCGTTGCCGGCAAGAAATGGACGAGGTAAGCCGGATCAGTCAAGGAAGATGCCACAATGTATCGGCAATCGTTCCAGCTGCATGCTCTCATAAGCGGTCGTGGCGGTGTCTGGCTTTGAAAGGGAAGATGCTACGAGCGCACATCAAGGTCTTCTTGAGATAACAGTTATATCCAGTTATGGGTGTCGGCAACCGTTAGAACATCCGTTACAAATGTCGATGATAAAGCACGAAAAATGACGCGTAGACTACTCCAAACCGCAACTTCTTATCTCGTAGCACTTGCATCCTCTTGCGAAGACATCTTCGCAACTTCGCGAGGCGCAACAGTCCCCACCGCATCGATGAGTGATGACGAAAGAGCTGAGTAGAGCTAATGAACACGACACAGCAACCGGACAAAGAAGAAGCATAAGGTGTAGGGGTCCGAGCGCTATAGAGGTACGCGTTTTCGCTTAGCCTCGTTGCTAGCTACTCGCATGTGCCAAAAAGCATTCCTAAAGCTATGTAAGTACGCGCAAGTGAATATTTACAACAATATCCTACCTCCGAACCTAATTCCCGTCCCTTTGCCTCCAATTGAACCCAAACCCAAAACTATCAATTCTAGGCTGCGGGCGGCTAGGTGAATCAATACTGCGGTTGTCTATAGATGGTTCGGGCGTATACGTAAGGAGCGATATCTGGACGGAGTGGCGAGGCACCTAAGTGCTCTTAGTGTAGGCGACACTGTCAAGTAGGCCCGGTGGATCGCGACACGTCGCTGCGGCATTTGGACTCGGTAGTAGCGTGCGTGTGACACTACCAAGCAGGTCGACGGGACGCGATAAATGGCGTATCGACTATTGGTGTACAGATGTTGCTGACATTCTCGTACGGGAAGAAGTTCCGCGAATACCTCCGCTATAGCTGCTGCTCCGAACGAGCATAAAGTCCGGCCGATATGGCGCCTCTTTAGACCCGTGCAACGCCAAGAGATATGTGTATAGAATTGATCTTTCCCAATGGAGCACTGCGCAACACGACATGGCCCGTCCTCCAGTACTCTCATATCGCATACGTCGCGGATCCCAAGTCTGGGTCTTGACTAAGATGCTCGGTGAATGGATAGTCCGAAGGTGAAGCTAACGAGCTAGTATTTTACTATCCGCCCCAGGTGGAAAAGACGATGCTTCATTTCTGGACCGGTCTCGGCCCTCTATACACGACAAATTAGCATTTGTATCATGTTCTGAACCAAGGGACTGCTCTCGAACCTTGCGATGTCTGGTGTTCATGATATGTCGGCTGGGCGTAGTTACTGCTGGGCGCGATCGAGTGCGGGATGGAGGTGGTTTTCTGAGTAAAGACACATCCTTGTCAATGCGGTGAGTGCGGTATGCATCCTATAGTCGCCTTGTAGTCCGGAACAGAGTTTGTAGGGAGCTTCCGACTCCACAATACTCTCCCTGCGCGCTGCGCAGTGGCGCTTGCTCGGCCCTGGTTCGTCACGGTTGACTTTGTAGACGATCTATTCGCCAGGCTCAAGGACAGTGACATAAAGGTATAGTCTGTCCGACTGATACTGCAGCTCCGGGAGAGCGTCGGCATCGAACAAGACTTTGCCATCAATACGATACGGTGGGCACGACTGCTCCCATGGCGCCAAATCGATATCGATGTTTGCAAACTGCTGCTGGAATGGTGGAGCATCAAGACGTCGCTTGCCATCTTTGTCCGACAGAGCGGCATCCTGTTTAAACCCCTTGGTGCTGTAGTGAAAGTCAAATTTCAGAACGAGATCTTCCCCAAATTCCACTGCATAGTCCTTCGCCAGGCAGACACTCCTGACTCCGTGTGCCTTGCGATCGTCAAGCATCAAGACGAGTCGGTGTCGCGCTACAAGTTCGCTGTCGGGATGCTTGGAAGGATAAAAAAGAGCGGGATGAGGGATCCACTGCACTTGGCTACGAGGGTCTTTTGCATCGATTGGTTTCCATTGGCCTACTCGATCGTGGATGGTCTCGTCGAAGATATTGTCGCATGCGATATAGGAGCAGCCCTGAGGCACTTCATCCGCCTTGTTGACTGGATATTGCATCATTCCTCCGATGATGACAGCAAGGTGGGTCGTGCTTTCGAAGCACTTCTGAGTCGGCCATCGCTTTAAGCTTGTAGCGCAGCATCTTATTCCTGTCGTCACCTCCCACGAGGATGAATCGCGGTTGCCATTTCCGTTGCTTGCAGAAGGTCATAATTAGGAAAATCTCTTCAAGAGTGCCCAAAGTTGTGTACCTGTGCAAACGTGCGCACCGAGCATGTCACCTGCTCACGACTAGCTTGCGAAACCGTTACATGTTTTGATCACTCGGTATGGATCGGTCCTACAATTTCCAGTTCTGGAACGTGATTCGGTGACGTCGGTCTCTTGACACGCACCACGGCGCGATCCTGTAGAATGTGAGCTGGTAATGCAGCATTCAGAACGGACGACATACGTACGCCAGTAGCCTGACCACGGTCCAGGAACGTAAGGACATCTCCACACTTTTACGGTCAGTATTATGTCCTTTGCGTATGTAGCTTATCACTTACTTGAATGTAGCCATGTTTGAGTAAGCTCTGTACTCGGAATGCTGCGGCGCACAGCGGTTCGAGCAGCAACCTGATGTTTCGAAAGCCTGCATCATATGCGGCCTCAACGTACATAGACCGATTTGCATGGTCCCAAGGCGCTGGCACTGTGAAGATAATCTGTTCCAACCAGTTCCATAGCTGATTCAGATATGTCTACTTCCGTCTGCACGGTTCTAGCGATCGAGTGTTGAGATACCCATGCAGCTTTCGGCGCGGAAGAGGGTGGTCTAACAGCATCGCGGCCTATCGCCGTAGATACTGCAGGCAGAATGCTGTTCTGTCGCCATCGCACTGACATGACTGTCTGGATGGGTTGAAAAAGAAAGCAGAACGAATCTGACACGAGGAAGTCGGGCTCTTCTTGGCAAACTGGCGTTTCTTTCAGCCGAAGATCGGGGCAACCTCCATCAAAATGACCCTAAGCTTTGCAGACACCACAGTCGGTCTGCACCTTGCGGGCACACAATCAAGCAAACCCCGAACAATTCAAGTCCTTCACGCCGCCCGTTCATTCCACATTGTCTTGCAAGACATCGATGCTGCAAAGCAAGCAGCCCAGAACGACGAAGACAAATACAGACCCTACTCCCCTGTCACTGAGGCACTTGAGCTGCTCATCCTTCAATGTGGCCTTGAAACCATGCCCACAACGTCTGGAGAGCTGAGGTTCTGGAACCCAATGGAACTTTTTGGGAAGTTCAAAGCTGCCATGAAGGCCAATTCCACGGATTTTATCAGCAGGAACCAACTGATGCTATTTGGGCTTCTGGTAGCGAGTTGTTACCTGATGCATATCTGAAGCGATCGGGCCACAAGTCATTATCGTTCTCGAAAGACGAACCATTAACTGTGCACGGCGATCATCCGCTTGTGTGTCTGTCGAAGAACCTCACTCTTGCTCTCGGACTATACAACAAGACCGAGCACAATTCTGATCATACCCACTAACTCGACGCGCCTTCTTCGTGGATCGTCTCTCTAGAGTGTCAGGCCTCAGTCGGTACTCCGCCTACATCCCCAGACTCTGTCGCAGGCGACGTGGCGAGTCATCAGGAACATACGGCCACATCGCGGCGGTCCTCGCTGAACGGCACGCCTTCAGAGCCATCAGCCGAACAACCATCTGAGCGGGGGGACAGGACGCGCGGGAATATATATTGACATCAAATTCACTCGAGCTTTGGCGTACTGTCCGAGGAAAATGATATTGCCGTCGCTAAGTCAATATCTCGTGGCCTTGGGCACGATGCTGGCCGGAAAGACTCTGCCAACACAGACAGTACATTATCATCGGTTCCTTCATACTTCAACGCATTTGGACGATATGTTGGAGCGTTCATTCCAGGATCTGGTTGATGATGGGATCGTGGAGAAAGAAGTGGGAGTTTTTGGTAAGTGCATGGCTGATACCACTAGCTAGTCGGACCATTGCTAAACATTCGATAGTACTGCGGCACACCCATCGTTGGCGAGACCCCTGCGGACAAAGGCTGCGCACTCACCGCCAAAACCTGGGATATGGGTTTGCGGATCCGCTACGGTTTCTTTACGGAGATGTTTGAGTAGATTGACGTCAGCATGACACTTGACAGCGTTTGAAGCCAGCGATTGATAACAGTGATATGGAATACACCAGTACAGTATACTACGGCTCTATCCTTGGCTCTATCGAGCCCGCTTCCTCAACCTCAATTTCAAGCCCTTGTCACTGCCCTCGGGAACATTATACACATCATTCATCTGCAGCGTCAAGATACTGATGCTATCTCTCATCCTCGCATCGAGTCTCGACTCGATTTGCACTTGAGTCTCGAGCTTGCCTTGCGTGCCAACAGGGAGTGCCACCGCCTCGATCTTATGTTTCCGAAATAAGGACAGAAAGATTGAAACGAACTCGACCTGTGCCATTTTCTGTCCTGGGCAGACACGTGGGCCGGCAGACCAGGGAATGAAGCATCCTTTAGGCGGGTTGAAGAGTTGCAGGCTGCCGTCATCGGTACTGTTAAGCCAGCGTGTGGGACGGAACAGATTCTCGTCGTTTTGGCTGGGCTTTTCACCCTCCTTCAGATTCAGATTTCTGTAGACATCGGGATCAACGTGAAGGCCACAGACACTTGGGTAGATTGTAGCGTTTGCCGGGATCCAAAGTGCACCGTGTGATGTGGTAATGGTTTGAGGTGCCTTGGTCATTTTTGACAAGTGTATGACTGGCGTGTAGAGTCGGAGCGTCTCGAGCATAACGGCAAGAATGCGTGTGGCCTCGGGGAAGATGGCGGTGTAGTCGAGGTCTACGGTAGGGTCTGTGGGCATGATTTTGTCGATTTCTTCGAAAATCCATTGTTGCCATTGCGGATGCCTCGCCAGAAGGACGAGGGCGTAAGATAAAGTGTTGGCAGTGGTATCAAAGCCAGCTGCCGTGAAGATGAAGAGATTGCCCATCATCTCGTCGTCAGTGAGAGCTTTGGCGCCCTTTTCGCCTTCGGAGGCTTGGAGGAGCTGGCTCATGATGTTGCTCCTGGTCTGACCACCAGCATCTGCCGTCCGCTGCTTCTCCTGCTCCAGCAAGTCCATGGTGTGGGTAGGGAACTCATCAATCGCATAGCTCAGACTCTTCAATAACTTCTGTCCAGGGAGGAAACTCGGGTAGTTGTCCAGTAACCACTTCGGCAAGATAATCGGTCCAGCAACACACTCAATCAACACTTTCACAGCTTCCATATATGTCAGCCTGAACCCTTCTTTCGGCTTCACACTGGCATTCTCCTCGTCACTCCACGGTACACTGGACCCCATCCCAGCACCAGAAAGAACATTAATCGTAATCTTCTTCATCATATCAAACAATTTCGTCGTCTCCCCTTCCTCTTCGTCCCCAACCACCTCTCCAAGCAATCCCTGCGTCTGCTCAACACTCTCCTTAAAAACTGTCCTCGAAATTTTCTCATTGATGGTACTCGCCACGACTTTCCGCTGCCGCGCCCACGCATCCCCTTCCGACGTTAGGACATTATGTCCAAACCTCGACATGAACAGAGTCGTAAACTCATGCGGGACAAAATCCCTCGGCCGCTTGAGAATTTCTGTGACAACTTCCGGATCTCGGGTGGAGACTTCGTATTTCCCCATTGAGACCATGACCAGATTCTTAGAGTCTCCTTGAGGAGCGGCGTACTGTTCGTATGGCCGAAGTCCTTCGTGGAATTCGAAGCCGTAGATTGTGAGAGAGAGGCGACTGAAGATCCAGGTTGGGAGGTATTTCTTCAAGGTCGGCCGGAGAGGCACGGAGGTGGTCATCCAAATGAAGTGGTTCTGGTCCATGGGGACGATAAACCAAGGCATTCCGGACTTTCGAGCATTGTTGAGGTTGCGGATGAGGTTGTAGACGAAGGTTGAGGAGTATGCAATGATTAGAGCGCCAATGATGGCGAGTACGGAAGGCATCTTTGTGTTTATTGTGGTTCGATGAAGGACGATGGTATGGAGGTGACGTTGGAAAGTGGCGGCAGGCGCGGGATATGTGTCCATCAATGCCGTATCACCTTGCCACCGCTTCTGAACCCGTGTTGTACTCGATGCCGTCCGCGATGGAGGCGCTGGCAGCGATGTGATCAAGAAAGACCCATGTGCGCGGACGCAGGCCTTGCTACACAATAATAGAGTTGCGAGTCTCTAAATGCTGAATACTCGCACCGCTCGGAATGATGATACATACGATGTAGTATGTACGATCGAGGATGAACCAACTCATCCATGTCGAAGGATCCGCTCGGAGTGGACATCAGCCAATCAGAACGTGCAGCGGCCGATCAGGGTCGAAAAGGGTACAAGAAGTGTCACAAGATACTCGCGTACATATTTCACACATGACGCTCCTGCGGCAACACATTATGAAGGGCTGAATCTCAAAGTCTCTCTCTATGCTGTCGAATTGGTAGATCTGTATCCATACACAAAGTGTTCAGCAATGCCACCATCAGCCGACCTCTATCCCAAACACCCACGCTACTATGCCAGCAAGCAATTACAGTCCAGTGGCTTTTACCATAACGTCCCTCTACCGTCTATTGAAGTTCAGGTACCGACTCCCAATGAACAGCAAGATCAAATTGCTCCCAATGAAAGCCGTGAGAATCCCAAAGTCCCTCCATCTATGATTCCACGAAATACCAAGCGGCTCGTAGAACTGATCACCAACACTGTAAGCACAGTACGAGCAGTCCGAGGTCGCATTGTCGGCGATGTAGCCTGCTCCTCCCGCGGCGAAGAATGCGGACATGTACTCTCCGCAACTCTGGCCATCGGGCGCAGTGAAGCGATTGAACTCAATGTCTGTGCAGATGACTGGTTTTTCGTGGAGCTCGTTCGCGACGAGACCGGCGATGAGGCGGGTGAAACTGCGAGGTGTTAGCTGGAGTGATTGCAAGAGGCAAGGAAGCTGAACTCACGGATCAAGCTGATACAACCACGCACGCCAGAAACCTGGAATCTGCGGCTTTGGAACCGTGACACCACAGAAGAGGGCGAAGATGATGATCAAGAACGGGTTAAGCAACACAGCGATGAACGTGCTTGGGGTCAAGGCGGAAACCATCTGGCCGAGGGTAACAGAGAATAGCTCAGTGACCAAGACCATCAAGAAGTTGTAACCAGCCCTGTTCGAAACGTGGCTGAAGCCTGGAATGTAGTAGAGCGGGAGGAAGAAGCCAACGGCGCAGATGATGCTGTATGGCATCTCTGCCAACACCATGGACGCTGCGAAGGGGAACTGCTTGTAGGTTTTCGAGGCAGCTTCGCGGTAGTAGATTAGTCGCGAGAGATCGTACTTCGGCTCGACCTGGGCCAAGATGAGTGCCGGCAAGATGGTGACCTGGAAGATGATGAAGACTCGGTACTGTAGGGACGTCCTTGACTCGTCGAGGTTCAAGAACATGAGACCTGTCAGAAGTGCGATGATGACGTGATTGAACAGTCGGGTGAATCCATAGTTAGGTGATCGCCAAAAAGACTTGTGCGTGCGGAGCTGAACGGTCTTGATCTGGTGCCAGAGTGGCGTTGCGAATTCCTTCTGTTCAACCGCTGGCTGGGAGCCAACCTCTTCGATGCGCTCCTGCTTGATGCGGACGATTTCCTGCTTGGTGGCTGCGAGCTCTTCTGAATCGCGCCAGATCTCGCCCCAGTCTTTGTCGCCGATGCGCGCTGCTTGACCGGCACCAATGGCGTCCAGCATCCACTCCGCTGGGTTCGCGTTCGGTGGACAGTGTGCGCCGTACTTGCGGAAGTAGTCGATCAGAACGCATGCATCTTTGCCAATGTCACCGAAGTAGACAGTTTCTCCACCACGCTGCAGCAGGAGCAGACGATCGAAGTTCTCGAACAGCGACGCGTTAGGTTGATGGATTGTGCAAAGAATAGCCTGGCCTGCCCCAGCGAGCTTGCGCAAGAAACGAACAATGTTGAAAGCGCTCTGTGAGTCAAGACCGGACGTCGGTTCGTCCAAAAAGAGCAGCAGCTCAGGCTTCGCAGCAAGTTCAACACCGATGGTGACTCGCTTCCTCTGTTCAACGGCAAGTCCAGCATCTGGGTCTCCAATGACAGCGTCCGCAATGTCTTCCATCTCCAAGAGCGCGATGATCTCCTCGACATAGGCATACTTCTCTGACTGCGGTGTGTCATATGGTTGACGAAGGTCGGCTGAAAAACGTAAAGCCTCTCGTACAGTCTGTGTGCCCTCGTGCACGTCAAGCTGTTCGGCATAACTTGTTCCCCGCTGGAAAGCAGTGCCGGGTGGCTTGCCATCGATAAGCTTGTCGCCGGTGATTACACCGATGTTCTTGCGGGAAGCAAGTACATCAAGAAGGGTAGTCTTACCAGCTCCAGATGCACCCATCAGTGCAGTCACCTGGCCAGGCTTGACGTACCCAAAGACGTTCTTTAGCAATCGCAGTTGTCCTGAAGGTACCGGCACGTCGTAGCATAGCTCTTCCCAAGTAAGTACTGCCTTTGACTCGATCTTGAGATCAGAGCCTTCGCTCGCTTTACCCTTCTCGCGTCGTGCTGCCTTCTTCGCCTTCAAAGCATCGTTGAGCTGCCTGCGGTCCTTGTCCTCCTTCGCGAAGAATGTAAGAGTCTTGCCTCCAGCACCCCACTTGATGTATTCTCCGAGGAACATGTTAGCTGCCAGGAAAGCGGTGACCAGCACAACGATAATGCCCCAGTTGCGCCACAGCTCGCTTGGTCTATACGAGAAAGATGTCTCCACGTAATCGGTACCCGAGACGAAGGACTGGCCTGGAGTGCTGCCAGCGAGCGTGCAAGATTGATGCGCGATATCGCCATAGCCTGGACCGGAGGGAACAAGGTAGGTGCCATCACATTCGAGGTCAAGTCTGCTGAACTCGTTGACCATCATAGCCGAGAATCCAAGACCCAGGGCATTGATGTAGAAGATCCAGCGAAGCCAGACCTGCTGTGACTGATATTGAATCAAGTAACCAGAAGTCAAGACGAACAAAGTGATGATCGTTGCAGCGAACTTGATCGCCGAGTCGAAGTCCGGGCAAAGACAACCCACAGTCCGGAAGAACAACGTAATCCCGAGGTATCCAGTGATAATGATCAGATAGAACGTGAAGAACGCTCCAGCATCGTAGACAAGTCCACACATAAAGTAGACCATAATCGAAAAGACCAGAATCTGCACGGCCGAGAATGCTAGGTCGACCAGAATCTGCGCTATCCACAGCGCAGACGGCCGATGGAAAGTATACGCCCGATGCTTATTGACAATCGTCCTCCCCATCATGACAGTGCCAAGCTCACCAAAAGCCTGGAAGCAGTTGAACAGGAGAGCAATGAAGAGGACACCACCACGGGTGAAAGCACCAGCGCTGGTTTTGGGTTGTTGCAGCCAGACGGTACCGATGACAACAGCGATGATGATAGATGTGATCCAGGAGACGACGAGCGAGAAACGATCCTGCCACTTGAGGATGAATTGGCGCTTCATCAGAGCCCACATTTGGAGGTGGAAGGGAATTGAGTAGACGGACTTCTTCGGCGCGTGGCGCTTGCCTTGGGCAACGGCGGTCTGGAAGTCTTCGAAGACGTGCTTCTCTTCGTCCAACACTTTTCGGTATTCGGAGATTTCGTTTTGCAGGAGGGTGGCGTATTTGGACTTGTTGAAGGCATCGACGAGATCGTCGGTGGAGGATGGAGCGTTGGATGCGTCGCGGCCGTCCTTGTATTCTCGCTCGAACGGGTCGGTGCAGCCGGTGAGGTAGTCGGGTGTCGTTTGTCTAGGCTTCTCGCGGAAGCCGAGCCCTTCGAAGTACGCGCGAGCCTCGCGAGCAGGGCCGAAGAAGACTTGCCGACCCTCATCGATGAGGAGGACTTTGTCGAACTGGGAGTAGATGTTCTCTGACGCTTGGTATAGGGAGACGAAGGTCGTGGTGTTGTAGATATCGGTCATAACTCGTAATGACTTGGCATAGTCGAGAGCTGTTGATGCATCGAGTCCACGGGTACTGTTGTCGTGCGAGCACACTGCAGCACCAGTAATCATCATCTCAGCGATAGAGACACGCTTCCTCTCGCCACCAGAAATACCACGCACGAACGGGTTGCCGACAATGGTGTTCTTGGTGTGCTCAATGTTGAACATGCGGAGGAGCATATCAATGACCTTGTCCTTGAACTGGTTGGTAGTGAGGCCTCCAGGTCGCTTTCCAGGGACCTTCGTCTCGAGCGCGAAGCCCAGAGTCTGTCCAACTGTCAAAGTCGGGTGATGCACGTCATCCTCCATACAGTAAACAGCCTCTCCGCGATACCGCTTCTCAAACTCCTCGCTCGTGAATGGTCCGTAGAGCACGTTGCCCTCAACGTTAGTGTATCCAAATCTCTGGTTGGCGACGACCTTTAGGAAAGTAGTACATCCGCTTCCCGGTCGTCCCAACACAAGCACCATTTCGCCTGGCTTAACAACACCCTTGAAGTCCTGCAAGATGTTCACCTCCGCCCCCTTCTTGCCAAAGCCAAACAAGCCCATCGTAAACTTGATGGGAAAGCCAAAGAAGTCCGTAAACGCATCCGGGAACGTCTTGACGAAGATCTTCGCACCTCCGATGCCCTTTACTGTGAGATTCTCCCATATTACTCCAATCTTCTTGCTCTTGATGCCGGACTCCTCTTCCAGCTGCTTGCTCGACCGTAGATACTCTTGCAGATCGAAGGCATCGTCATCACTCGCCGCGGGGCTGGACGTTGCTTTCTCGAGGTCTTGTACAAGTTCATTGATTTGCCTCGCACTCTTCCTGCTCGTTCGCGACTGCTGTCGTGAAATGTGGCTCAACTCCCGCTGCAAATGCGTCCATTCCTTGTGCGCACCCTCGACGTTGACGCCCTTGGCATGATGCTGCCTCTTCTCATTCTCCTCCCACGAAGGCCTCCTCGTAGAAGCGACATCGTCCTTCTCATTACTCGAGTTCGTGATGTAGCTCTCCCGCTGCTCATGAGCCTCAGTCGCTAGGCCAGACTCCTGATCTCTGGCAGAGAGTTGCACACCCGAGCTTGGAGCCTCTGCATTACCTGTTATTGTCGCTTGTCCACTGTGAACGTGTCCGACATGTCCAAGGTTGAGTTCGTGCTCCCCTTTCTCCATCTCACCGTCTGTCGGGGGGCCTGTGGGGCCGGAAGCCGAGTGCCCTAACACTCCGTCGCCGCCTGGGACAGCGACCGTTGTTTTGACTCGATGCGCGCCAATCAGCGGGACGCCGAGAACGGATAGACCCTACAGGGTGAAGGTATGTAAGAACTAAGGACCAGGTCCCTGGTAGCTGGAATCCAACCCGTCACAGCAACGAAAGCGGACAATGCAGAGGGAACAGCAGATATCGCGAGGCCACAACGAAGAATACTTATTATCCAGACGCTCAGGAGACGAGGCACGAACCTGATTGTTTATCTCCACTCACTAGTCTCGCCTACTCCGTCTGTATGTGCACGTCGATGCGAGGCGGTATCCACACCTGATGCCCGTGGCGCAAAACGAACTGCTGCATTGGCCGTGCGGTAACGTTCTGCCGCATTCCTTGGACAGGATGCCGATCGCCCAGCCGGAACCTGGAAAGATCGAGAAGCCGAGCAGCTGCAGAACAATAATGCTTTTGCGTGCATGCCTTTGTTCGTGTGGAAGGACTTTCGGATCGTATGAACTACAACGTCTTCGAACGTGGCATTCACAAGTGTCTTTAGCTGCCGCTTTCAGCACAATGATTCGCTGTGATCCTGGATCTTGCTGGGATAGTCGGTCCGCTTCGGCTTGCGCTTGTGACTCTTAACGCTCGAAGACGCTGCACAATTCTTCATGTGGATATGCATGGTTCTCCCCCCTGCTCAGTGCCAGGACAATTTGGGGCAGCGGTCTCGAAGGCATGGAATAGTCGCAAGTACTCAACATTTTCTTGTGCGATATGGCTCATTGTGATTGACGAAACAGTTGCGAGGTCAATCATCTCAAGCCACTCACACGATGGCTGCAGCTGTCACGTCTGTCAGGTAATCCAAGTGACCAGTTCGCATGGTTTGCGGTTTTGGTAATGCCTCTTCGATGGTAATACACAGCTATCTACACTATTACATCATGACTCGTGGCTTTCGTCGCCCTCCTCGGTTTTAGTTCCTCCCCCTGCAGTACGCCATACGCCGTACGCGTCGCTCATTGTAGTACAGAAAAATTGCACAAAGCAATAGCCGTGATCTCAACCACTTGGTCCACAATCTGATTACTGATTGTGGATATCGGACTCAAGTCCTGAGCCAATCCGATGCTCGAAATGCTCGGTTGTGCGGCCGCGGTGGGCACCAATGATAAGGACCTTGCATTACATCGTTGTGCCTGCTTTGTAATGCGCGAAACAATGCACTGCACAATCTGCACAGCGGTGTGTTGAATGCGCAGACATAGTCCTTGCCTATGCATGCTGTGCATTCAAGCCGTGTCTCATATGGAGGCAGTCTAGGGGCGGTGCAACCACGTGGCCGGTCATGCAGTACTGACACCGTGTGAAAATCATTGGTGATTCATCATGACTTCTCGCTGTGTTCCTGTTGTGCTGGTGCGTCGATCATGGCGCGATCGTCTTGTGCAGTCGCGTCCCTTCTGCCAACAGTTGCGAGCCATTGCTCTGCGGAGTCAAGAGTCGCTTTCAGGACGCCGCTGACTTGAGTCATCATGTCCAAGCCTTCGGTTGCGAAGTCAATCATACGTTGTGCAGCGCGACTTGTCTCGGATGGCACGTTCGCTTGGTGATCAGAGACTATGCGCCAGCGTTGAGGTAGTGACATGAGCTGTGCGCGCACGAACTCGCGCGCGTTCTGCGGCAAGGCACCGCCGACTGATCTCGACACGCCTTGGACCACGTTTTGGATTGTGCTCCAGATTGTATCGCAGTGATGCCTGATCTCCTGCGCCAGGCGCCTAGCGTCGTCGTCCTGGTCTGGGGTGGGTGGTCGCTGTCCCTTCTCCAAGTCCGCCTCACGGTTCTCGCGAACTCGCTTTCGCGTTTCTTCGTAGTTGTTGAGAGCCATCGACAGAGCCTTAGTGAGTGACTCCACATTTTGAAACTGGCTAGCCAACAGCTTCAGGCAGAAACGCAAGCTTTGCCGTGACGTGGTGCTTAGCGCGACTGAAAGTCCAGACGTTGTGACGAAGACTCGCGATGACCATGTCCTATTGGCAGCAGGGCGATCCTGTGCGCGATCGATCGCATGCGGACTTGGCTCTTCGCGATAAGAGGGCGGTCTGCTTGTTGGGTATGGAGGTAGCTGTTCTACGCCATCCTCCATCGGAACGTCCCCATTGCTCTTAGCTGCTCCCGCCTCGATATCCTGCGGCCGACGAGAGTCTAGATGTCGTCGCAGCTGACCTTCAACGCCGGTCATGGTGCCGACAGTGCCAACCGTATTCACGATCGGCGTGCCTATGTTCCTCTCCATGAAGTTGACACCATACTGCACGATGCGCGGGGAGTAGTATTTTGTGGTCTCATATACCGACATCGATCCCCTGATGCTGCCTCCGACCCATGGGTGCGCTTGCGACACAAGCTCCAGGAGCGGCTCCGGTTCACGTGCGCCATTTGCATGTGATGGCACGTGCCCGTTTGGACCTCGGGACGAACGGGCGTAATCTAGTTGTTGTAAGCGCAGTCTCTTTGCTTCATCTCGCCATTCATATAAGAGCTCACGTCGTGGGTTTCCGCCGAGGCCTGATAACGCTTGCGCAGCGGTAAGCTCGCTGTCCGAAATGGCCGATGTACTGCGACCAGCCCGCTCGTCCATGCTCATAACGCTCCCTGTTTCATTGGGGCTGCCCATTATTGTGTCCTCAGCTCTTGGATGGTCAAATGTGCCAGGATCGATTCGTGGCAGACTTCGTACTGAATTCGGCGATTTCGAGGCATGCCGATCATATGCAGCACTTTCGACGAAGCCGGGCTGGGTGATAGTATCGATGCCCGGTAACGTGAGTTCGCTGCTGGCCCTGGGCTGATGATCTGGTACTGATGGCCATTTGACTTGCTCCGGTGAGATCTGGCGGTACGCGGGCGGTTTGGACGTCTCTCTAACTGCCTCCATTTTCGAGCATGGACACGCGCTCGGCGCGGCAGTCGCTAGCTGTTGTGGACGTGAAAGCGTCGTGGGTCGTATTTGCCGCGCAGGGGGGACATAAAGAATCGTGTGCGAGCATACGAAGAATGGCAGATTGGCCGGTGCGTCAGCGCTCGGAAAGAGAAAGGCACGGCGCTCCTCGCAGTTGGCCCGGGCGCAGACATGTGATCGATCTCGAGCTGATTCGCTAGCGTAGCTCGTCTCAGAATAAACTTCAAAGAAAGCCAGCATACTCCACTTTCACATGTTCGGCCGCCTTCTCATCTCCCTGCTCAACGATAATCCCTGCATCATGTTACAAAATATGGAATAACGTGAATGTTTCTCACCAGAGATCATGTACAGGTGCAGGCTTCAGCCGTGAAACACACATCTCAGCATTGGCAAGTTGGTGTCGGAGAATCGCAGGTACATCAAGCTAATGACGTTGCTAAGTCATCATTCAGCCACAATTCTGGCACCCGTCCTCTTCCGCACGTTCACATGCTCGACAGCCACGCCGACATTCCACCACATTAATTCTCAGCACTGCCGACAGCTCGGCATGGCACGTGAACATGTGCCGATGTACCTTCAGTGTTGCTTCGCACCGTAAGACGTGTCCATCAACAGGGAGCCGCATCGCAAGCATACCTGCCAATTGGAATTCAAGGCATATCAGCATCTCTGATGCGACTTTGAATCATATCGTAGCATACTGCAAGGTAATGAAGTGAAACATGGAGTTCTTGATCGGAGCACAACTTCCGTCGACGCGACTCGCAGGTTGGCTTACGACGATGTTGCCACGTAGAACGCCTTCGATGTAGCATATCGCTCGTGCGATTTACCAGTTCAACCGGCCGTCGCTGTCCACGAATTATTCTCAACAAGTTCCCGTCCGTCTTTCAACCGTTGCACGAGATCTGGATTCATCACAAAAGCTCGACCAAACGCTATCGCCACATCCTTATCCCGATACTCCTCGTCCACTGCCGTTCTTGCAGAGCTAGCATCGTAACCTCCAGCAATCACGAAAGGACGGCCTTCGCCCCAGAGCTGAGTGAACGGATCCAACAATTCTCCAGCTTCAACGTCAACCCTCCCTGCTATCCTGCTCTCCACGAAATGCACGTATGCAATGCCCAGCGCCTTCAAGCCATCCAATAGGTCTCTAAACTGCTCAATGGTCGCATTCCGCTCCATACCCATACCTTGGTACGTACTCCAAGGACTAATCCTGAACCCAACCCTATGTGCACCAACAGCTTGACAAACAGCTTTCGTAAGTTCCAACGCAAACCTCGACCGATTCTCAACACTACCTCCCCATCGATCACTCCGCTGATTAACACAACTCTGCGTAAACTGATCAATCAAACTCGCATTACCACCATGCAACTCCACCCCATCAAACCCACAAACTTCAACCGCAGTCCTCGCAGCCTCAGCATAATCTTTCACATACCCCCAAATCTCCTCCTCACTCAACGCCCTCGGCACAACCATTCCCTCCGTCTCCGCCACCGCCACCGCCGAACTCGACACCACGTCCCCCGTTCCCTCTCTCTTCTTGATCTCTGGATCCGCAGACCTTCCGAGTGCCCACAGCTGGAGGAAGATGAAACTTCCCTGTTTGTGCACAGCGGATACGACGTTCTTCCAGCCTGCGATTTGAGCTGGACTCCAGATTCCGGCGCGAAGTTCGGCAGTTCCACCAGCGAGGGCGCTGACAAAGGTTGCTTCGCCGATTATGAGAGTCCCGGGGTATTGGGCTCTTTCGCTGTAGTAGTTTACTGCGGCAGGTGTTAGGACGTTGGAAGTGTCTGCTAGTTTGCTGGAGAGAGGGCCCATGACGATCCGGTGGGAGAGGTTGCAGGGGCCGAGTTGGAGGGGCTCGAAGAGCTTGGTGGAAGAAGGTGACATTGGTCAGGACTGTTTGCTGATGAGACTTGCTATCGTGAGTTCCTTTCCGGTCTCTATCTTCAGTGATGTTGGCATGTGTATATTGAGAAGTCGAGAAAAATATGTTGGAAGTGGGGAAGCTCGAGATGGAGTCGAAGCTTTGTGGAGTCGAGCACGCAATACTGGACGCTATGCAGTTAAAACTAATATGGGATCATTGTGGATTGGGAAGAGCCTTATTCACCAGGCTTGCAGGATGGGTTCTGGTGCTGACGATTGTGTCAAATAAGGACAGCTTCCATTATATACCCGGACAACATCCTCACGCTCCGTGAGATGGGGTGAGCGGTACAATATCCTGACGAACCCACATTTGAACGAACGATACGCAGCGTATCCGATGATCAAGTTATGGAATTCTCCTGACAGTCTAAGTGTCATGGTCGAGATAGGGAACTTCATCGCTCGTCCCAGTGGAATTGACACAAAGAGAAGGGAGTAGTCAGGATGTGAGATGCCACGAAGGTCCAGTAACTTGTTGCTGGCCCCGAACCCCGAGCAAGAGGTGCGGTGCATCAAGCGAGGCGAGCAGGTTGCTGCATGTGAGCTGCAGCTAGCGGTTGACAAGGATCTTCGCGTTTGTGCTACGCAACTTCGGACTCATGGATTCGCCGAACTTCCTTTCCGGTCTTCACAATATCATTTTGGTCCTCGAAAATGCTTGCACACAAGATGACATTCGCCAGCGACGCCTCGAGTGCCATCGAGCAAACAACCAAGGCACCGACTGCCGCCGAGAAGGTCTTCAGCATCGGCGAGCTGGTAGAGAACATCCTCATCTATCTGCCAGATACACCAGTCGAGCAGCAGTCCGCCCCGTTCTTTCAGCTCTTCGTGCTACAGAGCCTCAACAGCACCACCAAAATCACCATCAATAGCTCGAAGGCACTGCGTCAACACATGTTCTTGGAGCCGCAGGACTCGACTTCAACAGCGGCAAGGACTCCCATGATATGGCTGTTACGCCAGTTGGGCATACACGATGATACCGCAACCACCAAGCGTTATGACTTCCTTCATATCATTAGCCACAGCCCACACGGCACTTTCACCTGCAAGGTGCACGGCTATCTCAGAGATTGCATTGCGGCATTTAGCCAGGTGGAAGCCTATCGAAATTTGGGCTGGAGGCATTTCAAGATTCCAGGCGCAGATGGTTCGGATAGGAGCTATTTCAACATGCGCATTCAGATTGGGTCGGAATACATTTGGAATTTCGGCGTCAAACCGAAGGAGCTCACGAAGTGGTGGCGGGACGGTGTTCTTAACGCATCGTATACCGAGAGGTGGGAGTATGGAGAGGCTCCGACAGTGGGCGATCTACTCGACAAGTATCTGGAGGTGATGAGACGCACACCCGCAGAGCATAGGCTGCAGCAGACTGCACATCTCAGGGGAGTGAGAGAGAGAGTTTGACTGCTTCGTCGTGAGGCCAGCCACCAGAGGAGGAGACTTTGCTATTGCCAAAGCGAGGGTAAGCGCAGATGCGATGGCGTTGCCTATGGCACCGATTCGCTTCACTTGAGGCTTTTGCATCGCTTGTACAAATATAAGATTCTGCGTTTCACGCCCAGTGAGATACTGGAGACTTGAACATGACATAGCACTTCAAAATTACCTCCCTTCACCGAAGCCATCATAGTTCCAGCAAACACTACAACCATGATCAGCAGCAGCACCGACACCCACAGCATGGCGCCAATGGCCGCCAACAGAGTCCTCAGCTTCACAGATAATATCATCATCCAGGTAGACGGCGACCTCACGACACGCCTCGGTGAATATCCCTCCATACAAAACTATCTTCGCCGGTATTTGACCTCCTCATCATGAAGCGGGTACACAGAATCTTCCAGACCGCGATCGAGAATTCCAGGACCTGCCACCAGCTCATGCTCCTCTAGCCTCTGAATGGCTCTCGAGACAGTCAAGTGAGACTAAGCGGCTGGCTACTTCCTCAGATTCGCCTTTGCGCATATTTCGGGCTCAGTCTACTTTTCTCTTTCTCCATTTTCCGCCAACGACTATCCTCGCATAGATCGCGTCTACTCAACAGTCATTGAGAGTATCATCTGCTCCTATGTCAGGCTTTTCACGACTTCTCCAATCAGAGGTGTTCGTCACCCCTGAAATAATGTTCGAGATCAACACAGCGCCAAGACCAATCACATGCCAAGAATCTGCTTGGGAATTATCCCGCTTCAGTACTTTTAACCTTGGGTCAGCTTGGACACCAAACTCACATCCGACCCTCACCAAGGTCACGGCAGAGCCTAAGTACAGAAGAGCTCAAGCACCTCTCAAGCAAGTAGCGACCCTTAAGAATGCTGTTCAATGTTCTGAAGCACCACCCTCGCTGTGATTGTAGCAAGCTCGGCAGCTGTTCTCGTTGTGGACGGTGCTGGAACAATCGCGATGAGTGAATGATGCTCGAGCCGCTTGACTGCGTCTACTCTCTGCATCTCCCGTTTTCCAATAATGCCCACGTGCGAGGTGTGCTTGCCATGAGAATGCGAAATGTCGAACGAATGATATTGACAGCAGCCATCTCATCATTACTCGACTTCGCGACACAACTTGGTATCAGGCCACCATCTGTGATCGGCAGATGGATGATTGAAAGACTGAAGACAATGGACACGCAGCCTTTGTCAAAGCCCTGGCCGCTATGTCACCATCTGTTGCAACTTTCGATATCGGCCACAAAATCCTGTCGCTGAAAATCTCCATAGGTCATGGCCAATCAGAAGTTGTCGCCCTGCTTCTGAAGCTTCGGCGCGGGTCCCAAAAATTGTCAATTCGTAAGACTATTGACAGCTCAAGACAATCTTCGTGATTCCGCTCCGTTTGAGACTCAATAACGACGGAGCTGTTGTTGCAGTAGGTGAGACTATCGCGGAATCTGAAGCATTGCATAAAGCTGCGGACTTAGGCGCCGCCGACAGTGTGCGTCTGATGTTGGACCACGGTGCTGATGGGAGCGAGCGTCTTCCAGGTAATGCTCTGCCACGGCCCAGACGATCGCTACTCTCAAGTCAGACGTCTATGCACTTCGCCGCCTCTGCGGGTCAGACGGATGCTTTGAAGTTGTTGGAAAGTGAAGGTGGACAGACTGAGGTGAGAGACGAGGATCGTGAAATACCGCGGACACTGCTGAAAGAACGGCGATAAGGACTAGCAGTTTGCAGGCCATAGCACCAACGTGTGATGTGGCTTCGAACATGGTCTGGAGCATTGGCCTGGAATCTTATGTGCTCTAATTGTGGATTCTGCATTAGTGTAGCTGCCCGAACCAGCAAATCCGAGGCTCAGGGATAAATCATAAGTGCAGTGGGCCACTCGAGACCATCGTCCACTGCCCAGTAAGGCCTGATTCAAGGTCTGTATCTCCTGAAGTGTACATTTCACCTGTGAGGGCTTGAGGCGGAAGACAACGATATCTATGGATCCCATGTGACCAATTACTTCCATTCATCGCATTGATCGTCATGTGCTGCTACATAAGCCAGATGGTCGCCCTCGAAGCTTGTCTTTTGAACCTATTCCGAGACCCAGCTTTAGGCTTTGCATTGTACACCACTTGCTCACGATAGCAACGTTGAGTCCGTGGCAATTGGAGACCAAGCAGTGTCCATACACAACTCTTCCTTGTCACATCATGAGCGTCTCTTCATGCCTCCAATTGCACCTGGTACGATGGCTTCTCTTCTAATCGTTGCGCAGCGAGATTCAGGAACGACATCATCAATATTTGACGGAAGCCGCTCGGAAAGCCTGCACAGAACATACTATCTCATGCAATCACATTCGGCAATACCCACGGTCTACTTCTCGTCGGCAGGAGAGTGTGCTGCATCTAACGGTCAAGCAGTACACGCCTCGCTACGATGTTCAAGATGGAGACGTTGCTATTCCAGCATGCCACGCTAGTGCTTTTCCGAAAGAATTGTATGAGCCTATATGGAACTCCATGTTCGAGAGCGTACAGCAGAATGCACCAGGACATCGAATTAGAGGCATATGGATTGCAGATGTTGCGAATCAAGGCCAGAGTGGCCAGGACCTTGGCAATGAGCGTGAGTGACAATGTTCTGTCTCATCTCATGTTGGCAAACATCTGATTTTGTAGCCTCATGGTTTGAAGACTGGACACGTCTGGGGTGGGTTGGACCTTTACGATCAGGGAGGCGGCGCCAATGATGATAGCTGTGACATGGGCTGCGGGGACTGTCTAACTATTCGAACGGTCGATACATTTCTGTGTATCACGAAGGTACTTTGCTGATTAGTGAGCGTGCTCGTGGTGTGGGTTGGGCTACTTGTTCTCCTAGGGCCACGAGGTCGCCATGTCGCGCGATAGACGCGCTGGGCGATGCGTCTGACTTCACAACGCCTCGCGGGTCCTTTAGAACGCGTGTATGTATAGTAGGACGACTGAATTCGCTGGTTTCGTGTTTCTTCGCTGAAAGGGCGCGCCTCGGGTAGGTCTCGAATGTCGGACTTTATCCCATGCTGAGTCATGAGTCGGGTCGTGACGAGCCAGCGAAGAAACACTGAAACGACGAATGTTTCTCCAAGGTCGTTACAGCTGCTCAAAGTTGGACCTCCTCCACCTCCTGTTGATCCTCGTTATCCGCATCTTTAGCTCTAGCTTCAGCTCCACCAGCGCCTATCGACGCGTTCAAGGCGTTGTCGTGAAGGCGCGCTTCTTCATTATTCTTGTGCAGAGGCTGACTATACATAAGGAATTTCGCCTACAATGCCTCATCGCCGGCGCCGTAAAAAGAGGTTTCGACAAGATTCTCGTCCAGCTTCCGCTTCTTTGATGTCAAGTCCCACCCTCCCAATATCGCTGTTCCGGAGTTGATGTTGTCTGGCGTTCTTGGATGCACTGTCCCCCCAATCGACGATGGGCTATATCTTCCCTGGCCACTCCCTGCTGATCCGGGCCCATTGCGCTTCCTGGCGCTGAACGTCTGTTCCAAACACACGGGGAATTGCTCCGGGACGAACCCAGCATTGCCACAGTGTTGCATTCTGTGCTGTTGGACATGAACGGCCTGCTCAACAACTTGTAGACGATCCAAAATCTCTTCCATCTTCTCGCTCAGCTGCAAGGCGCTCCGTGTAATGTTCTCTCCTAGGGCGCTTATCTGCAAGCAGAGTTTGTCGTTGGCCGTCAGCTTCGTGTCACGGTGTTCGCACAGGGTGGCGTATGCACGGCACGCTCCGCACGGCAGGCCTTCATCGCAGCGTCGTTTCATTCTTCTGCATTCGTTACAGGCCTGCTATCTGTGAGCTGTGACATAATACTGTTTGGACAGCTACTAACTACTAACAGTTGCAGTTCTCATTCTGCCCGTCGTTGCGAACTGTCTTTTCGAAGGTGGAACTGCGTTCTGGGAACTTGTCGGTGTGACGTTTGCTTGACAATCTGGTAGATATTGTCCCCAGGCTACGTAGGATTTCGTTTCGTGTCCGGCAGGGAAGGGGTGTGCGAAAGAACCAGTGAAAAGTTGTTGCTCCATAGTCGATGCTATCCTGGCACCGACCGAGCGTTGCCATTTGGTTGCCTTCTTATACACAGCTGTACTCCGCGAGTGCTACTAGTACTGCCCTGCCAAGAGTGGAAGACGTCGACAGAGTGGGTTCCGAATTAAGCTTACTCTGCAAGATCTCGACAGCAGACGAGCCGAGACGCGCCATGCATGACTGGCACAACTTGATGTCGAAGGCTCGATCGTTTACCATCGCTCATCCTATCGGCATCTCTTGAAGCTTAGAGCCGGCCGTCTCTTGCAGCTCAGCGTGACGATCGCATCACCAAGCGGTATCGCACGACTGGAATGATCGTCTTCAAGTATGTCTGAATCCATTTCGCTAACTAGATGACTAGTGGTATGAGTGCATGTTCTCGATCTGGCCCGAGCCGTAAAAGTTCACCTGAAACTCCTTCTTCAACGCGATAGCCCTCTCGATATGTGCGAAAGCTACCCGCACCTCTTCACTGGCAGCTAGCACGAGCGCTGTAGATACGGCGTTGTTGATCTGTATCCGAGAGTCGTTAGCGTAGGTCTATGCCGCGGGGATGGACACTGTACCTCTCGACCAATGAGTCCATGCCTTGCTACGTGCTGATGCCTTGACGTCCTGACTCCACGAGAGCGCTATTGGTTCGCAGCCCGCAATCCCTGGCGCGTGCTTCGGAGCGGCAGCTGCCGAGTCCATTTTCCCCAACTCGCTCGCACCGTCCGCTTTCTGAGTGTAACATACTTGTTCTAAGTGTCTGCGCGTTCCTATCGCTATGAGTGCTAAGACGCTTGAGGCGCGTAGCGTGAGGCGTGTGCGAAAGCGACGACTGTCGAGCGGCTCCCAGGAAAGTGATTGCTCAACGCAGGCCTTGAAGGCACGCAAGTTCACCCACGTCCACAAACTGCCGCCCCCCCCGAGCGATCAGTCACCGCGAGTCCCGAAGCGAGAGTCCTTTTATGACAACGATTACACCTCGCATAAAGGGCCGCCGTCAAAGAGGAAGCGTGGAGACGAGGCGAACAGTTCATCATCTAGGTATACGGCAGGCTCTGACGAGCAATACGGGGCGGAAGTCCACTGGAACGAGTACTTTGGAGACTGGCCGCCGACTGCGGCGCCATCGACGATGAATACGCGAGAGCCTCGAGCGACGAAGCGTTCTTTCACCACATCGCGATCGAACAGCTACAGCCAACGCGTCCGAGATGGCGACTCTCCTGCCGCATGGACGAGGCGACACGAGGAGAAGATGGAAGAGATGGGCTTGTTTATGACGGCGGATCGCACTCAAGCTACGATTACCGATGAATGCCAGAAGCTTTGCGGGACACTCCTTGAGGCCGAGTACACCATGATAGAAGGTCCGGCTTACCATCCCGACCGACTGGCAAAGGTGCTCAGACGAGTACGATATCGGAATGAAGCTCGTGTGGTACGCGATGTAACGCCGATGGTGGTGCCGTCTCCGGAACTGCTCCACATCGATGGATATGCCGATCTGGAGAATATATGTGAAGCGATGAACGCGGAGTGGACACAGTGCGACACGTTGTGTGGCCCTAGGCCCAAGCCGGACTTCGTGGGAGGTATATCGGCTGCCGCTTTCACGAAGGAGGAGAAGGAAAAGCTTCTGATGAGCCACACGAGCGCATGCCCCAACTTGTTCCCGGAGAACATGTACTTCCCCTTCCTTATCTGCGAGGTCAAAGGCAGCGATCGTCCGCTGGAAGAAGCCGAACGACAAGCGATGCACAGCGCCAGCATCGCGATACGAGCCGTCATTGAACTCTTCCGAAAGGTATCTGCGACCGCAGAGGTGCACCAAAAGATCCTGGCCTTCTCTGTTGTTCATAACCATTCGATGGTCATGATATTTGCTCACTTCGCGAGGATTGACGAACAAGGGACAACATTCTTTCGTCGTTTGCTACACCTACATCGCTTCGCGGAGGACCTCGAGTGTACTGCATGGAGCAAGTCATATAAGGTCATTCGAGCCATCTACGAGCATTTTGCTCCTCAACACGTGGAGCGGATACGTGGGGCACTCTCGAGGATGCAAAGTCCATCGCTAGCGTCGTTCGCGACGCAGCTTGGCATTAACGAGGGTTCGCAAGCATCGACACCTAATCAATTATCGTCGCAAGAGGATAGGAGATTTAAGAAGCCGTCGCTGCCTTCGGTAACAAGATTGCAGGAGGAGAACGACAAACTACGCGATCAGCTTCTAGAGGTGTTACGGGAGCAGCAGGCAGCAGCCGGTCAGCAGATGGAGAAGCAGCTAGCGCAGCAGAAAGAGCAGACGGAGAAGCAGCTAGCAGAGCAGATGGAGAAGCAGCTAGCGCAGCAGAAAGAGCAG